>JAKUCV010005304.1:140519-248537 GCA_028386065.3 Turnera subulata
GAGTTGTAGAGAAAAACTGACCTGCCGGAATATAAGATGACGGAGCACCAACCGAAGAGAAAGGGGCACTGCTGGAAGAAAACCCCGCCCCTGAGGTCACCGGCAGAAAGCTCGACGAACATGGAGGTGCAACAAAAGGCAAAGAAGACACCGGTGGCCTGGGATAATCTGAAAGGAGTGGCCGGGACACATCCGTAAAAACCGGTTGTGAAGGTAGTGGAGCGTGCAATTGGTACTGACCAAATTGCATCCGAGAGCCAGTAACAGGATCCAATCCGGAAGGACGTAACCCCAACGGAATTGTAGGCCCAGAAACCGCAGCCAGAGATGTAGAAACACCTGGTGGAGCTGAGCTAGGGTGAGGAGAACCCCCAATTCGAGCCGGTGGAACTGAATTAGGGTTAGGAGAACCCCCAATTCGAGCCCCATGGTGAATCGAAGAATCGGGAACTGTAACACGAGGTGGAGAACTCGCACGAGAAACCAGCAAACTCTCGATACGGGAAGAAAAAGAGAGGAACTGATCCTGCGTCGATTTCTCCAACTTTGAAGCCAACGCATCCATCTGATCCTTCGTCCTCGCCGTGAGTTGCGCCTGAACCGCCTCCAATCGCTGCTCCGTTTCAGCGGAGTGAGAGCGAAGAGCCTCCTGCACAAACTCCCTAACAGCAGCAGCAACCGCAACCATGCTTGATCGATGATGAGCTCGAACAGACGGCGCCAATTGTTACAGTGATTCTACTGTAACGAGAATACAAAGGAATTGAATAGAAGATTAGGGTTCTAAAACTGAGATGAGTAGAAACGAACAATCTTATTTTCAGAATGAATCTGTGTACAGTATCCAATGGCTATTTATATGTGCTGTCTATACTAAGCACGACATGTAGTTCGCTAAAGTCAACTAACTCATACTCACAACTAAGCTTTTGAATATTGATACGACTAACAACAGTGTCGTATCAAGAGCCCAGCAAACAACTAAGGGAATCATGTTGCTCACGAGCAATAAGATTTTTTTATGAAAAAAACTTAGAAGAGGATCTTTTGCTACTACTATGTTGGAAGGAAAAAAGAATTTGGGGAACTCATTATCTCTTGCTACTACTATATTGTCATTTTTAATTTTTTTTCCAATGAATAGTAATTTGCAGCATTACTGTCGGAGTGGGAAAACAATGTTTGAAAAACTAATTTGCAAGGGGAAGAGTCAGCAGTGAGAAGGACATGAACAGAGAGAACAACAACTCAAAGTCCTAGTGGATTGCAGTTCTAAAGAATTTCTATAGCATCAAACAAATTCTATGACACAATATGCATCTAAATGAAGAGTTAGGCATCACAAACTTTGGTCAGAAAAGCATAACTACGATCCAAAGTTCCTTAAGGTAACGCCTGCTAATTTTGACACTCTGGGCCATTTTCAACAAAGGAACAATTCTAAGGAAAACGAAAAACATATTTGCGAGGAGATATGCAATAAGAAAATATACTTGAACAGGGTGATAATAATTGATATCAGAATCGTGTACGACTTGGGATAACAAAGATCCTTCATGTCGGGGCATATGCACGAATGAAGGAAAGCTAACAGTTTAAAGATTAATGAGAACAATGTTAGCGAGTACATAAAAAGACTACAAAGAACCAGTTTGATGCTAATTCATTCACTAAATTATTTCACCTCCCACATCACATCATTTTCAGCAGAACCTAGTAGTTTTTTCAACAGGAGATTGTCATCACTAGATGAAAGATGTACTACCAGCTCGGTGGCAGTGGCATCTGCTGAGAATCCACGATCTACCATTTCATTGATGAGTTGAACTGCCCTAGACATATCCTTCACCCGAAGCAATCCTTGTATCATCACGTTGTAGCAGCAACTGTTCAGTGAGTAACCATCCTTTTCCAGTTTTCTAAAAAGTTTATATGCTTCATCGACAAATCCTTCCTGGCAAAGTCCATTGATCATTACACTACATGTCGGGGCATTTGGCTGCAAGCCCTTCAGAGGCAGAGAGTTAAACAGTTCCCTTGCATGTTTAATCTTTCCGGAATTGCACATGCCACGAATGAGGACATTATATATCACTATGTCAGGCTTCACTGAATGCTTTTTCATAGTTTGAAAAAGTGTTAGTGCCTCATCAACGCACCCCTGCTTGCATAAACCATCTAGCATAGTGGCATAAGTAACTAAATCTGGAGTTGGGCCATTTGCATTCATGTCCATGAAAAGCTGCTCGGCTGCCCTATATCTCCCTGCCTGTGACAAGCCACTTAAAAGAGTGTTGCAACTAACAGTGTTGGGAACCAAACCTTTATCAGGCATTTCATCAAAAAGCTGTTTAGCCTCATCTACCTTACCTATCTTGCAGAATCCGTTAATCAACATGTTGTAACTATAAACATCTGGTCTGCAACCTTTTTCCATCATCACATCAAACACTTCTCTAGCTTTATCCATTTCCTTCCGTAAACAATATCCATCCATCAGTGAATTGTACGTGATAAGGTCAGGCTGTATACCCCAGTGAGCCATTGTTTTGAGCAAAGCATGAGCCTCTGGAGCCAAGCCGTCTTTGCAAAGAGCATCAACCAATATATTGAAGGTGAACATTGTAGGTGCAATATTCAAAGCCAACATTTCAGAGAGCAAAGTAGAAGCTTGGTTCCATTGTCCTGAATGGCAAAGGCCTTGAATCAAGGAGGTGTAAGTGACAACGGTCGGTGAAATCCCTTTGTTTGTCATTTTGGAGAAGAGATCCAAAGCCTCGGTAACTTGCCCATCCTTGCAAAGGCCATCAATGACTGTGCTGTAGGTCAGTACATCCGGATGGCAACCTACTTCTTCCATTCTTCGCAGCAAACCAACAGCCACATTGGTTTTCCCAATCCTGCACATGCCATCTACAATTGCAGTATAAGTTACTGCATCGGGTTGGCAGCCATTGGCAACCATTTCGTCAAACAACTCGACTGCCTGTGCGATTTTATCGGCCTTGCATAGCCCATTAATCAAGGTGTTGAAAGTAACAACAGTCGGCTGCAAACCCAGTTTAATGATTTTGCCAAAAACAGAGAACCCGAAATCCACGCGACGCAAATGGCAGAAGCAATTAGCCAAAATGGTGAGAGTGTAAACATCGTGAGTGATACCTCGCAATTCCATTTGTTTGGACAAAGAGATCACCGCCTCATAATGTCCCATTCGGACTAGAGAAGACAACAATTGAGTGAATTGGACAATGGAAGGCAAAGGATTCTTATGAAGCATCCTATGGAAGGAAGCCAGAGCATCACCCAGGTTGAGAAACGTGGGTTTGGAAATGGGTTTGTGTCTACTGCCACTGTCACTGGTGGAATTACTATAAGCACGAAGACAGGAGGCAGAAGACTTACCGGCGAAGAGCGAGGAAAGAAGGGATCTTGAAGAAGAAGAAGAAGAAGAAGAAGGAGATGGGTTTAGCATCATAATAACATTAACCCTACCCATCCGCTGGCGAAGAATAGAACCCCAAGTCGCTGCCTCTTTCGCGTTCTTTCTACTCTGCTTTACACAAACTCTGAAACTAGGGGATAACTGCGCCGCGATCCCTCTTTACCCATTTTCGCAATGAAGTCCTATATCATCGTTTACTAGTCACATAAGTGAATCCAAAACAAATTTCCCATAAGGTGCAGATCATTAAGTTTATAATTATTATGGTTATTTTTTAAAGTTTGAAAAATTAGGTACCGAAAACTTTTAAATCTAAAGTTCTTAAATTCCAAATCTTAAAATCCTAAAGTTCCATATAAATCATATTTCTCAAAAAAAAAAAGTTCCATATAAATCTTAAATCATAAACCTAAATCCTAGCCTCTAAACTATAAATCAATATCCCAAATCCTAAAAATTCTAATTTTTTTTTTCCGATCCAGTATTCAGACCTTTGCATGGACTAATCGGGATAAAGCGTGAGTACCTAATAGGCTAATACTTTAAACTCTAAAACCTTAAACTTAAACCATAAACCATTAAAACCAAAAACAAATTATAAACCATAAATCCTTAATCCTAAAAATATTAAAACCTAAATTTTAAAACTATAAACCCCAAAAGACTAATTAATAGAAACCCTAAACTTGATATTTTCTAAACATTAAAATCCTTAAACCACAAATTCTTAAACCTTAAAATCACTAAATCTTAAAATTCCTAAGCTTTAAGCTAAGGTTTAGAGATTTTAAGAATTAAAAATTCATGGTTAAGGATTTGAAAATATAGAGATTTTAAGGTTTTAGATTTTAGGTTTAGAATTTTATGATTTATGAATTTTACGGTGTAAGGATTTTGAAATTTAGGATTTTTTTAATTAAGTGATTTAAAAAGTTAAGGGTGTTGAGGTTTATTAATTTCAAGGTATAGCAACTTTTAAGGTTTAAAATTATCAAAAAGAATTTAAAGGTTTTAAATTATAAGATTAAAGAATTTCAAAGTTTAACATTTTAGAATTTAAGATTTTGCGGTCTTAGGAATTAGGGTCAGGATGTTTTGGATTTATAGTCCAAGGTTTAGAGTTATAAGGTCCAAGGTTTTATACTCATTGAAAGAGATGCCTCTCGATTCTCATCAACTATTTAAAGAGTCTAAAGTTCTCTTAAAGACAACTCTAATGTCACCACTGGAAATTAGTTGAGTTAAAGACGGCGTTTGTATGTAACTTCGAGTGCATATTTTGATATGTAAATGATGCAATCAAGGATGCACCAAGCACAAAGGGATTCTAAGTTTCAATCACAAAAGCTTTTCCAAAGATGTCCACGAAGAATCATTTTACACAAGTTTGGATTGAACAAGAATTTCAAGAAGAAATCAAGTTAACCAAACTTAGAAAAAAAAACTTAAGAAGCCTCCTTGATTATTGGAAGGAGGCTTCTCATTAAGTTTTCTTCTAAGCTTGGTTAACTTAATTTATTCTTGAAATTCTTGTTCAATCCAAGCTTGTGTAAAATAATTCTTCATGGGCATTTTTGGGCAAGCTTTTGTGATCGAAACTTGGAATCCCCCCTTGTGCTTGGTGCATTCTTGATTGCATCAGTAAAATTTTAGAACTTAACTTGTTTGAATTTATTTTGCTAAAGTGATTCTTGAAATTCATCTTATTTTGAAGTTGTAACCTTTTTCCATCCGGTCTACAACCTTTTTTTTTCCCATCATCACACTATAAGCACGAAGGAAGAGGCAGGAGACTTACCGGCGAAGACAAAGAGCAAGGAAGAAAGGATCTTGAAGGACAGGCAGAAAGGTTTAGCATCATAATAATATTAACCGTACCCAGGGAAGACCTGGACCCCCAATGTCTTCAGGTTGTTGTGTTCATTCTATTCTACACCTAAATTACCCAATTAATCCATTTTCTTTGGGGAAAAAAAAAAGAAATCACCCGGTATATCAAGAAGATTAGAAGAACGAAATTAATAAACAATTAGCTCACTTCCCGTGAAATCCACAGGCTAGTTTATTAATTATTTTTTTCTAAAAAGTGAACTTTTTAATTATAATTTCTACGCATTTGTTATATAATACACAAATATATTTTAGAGAGAACTTATATGACTAATGTGGGGTTGGTTCAAGTGGTAAACGACTTGTTCCGCTTAAGCGAGGTCTTAGATTGGAGTCCTCGTGTATGCAGAGAATCCCCATTGGGAGACTCACCCACCATAGCGAGGTGCGCGACTCGGGTCGGATCCGGATTAGTCGGGGCAAAACTTCGGATACCAGATGGGCAACCAAAAAAGAAAAAGAGAGAACTTATATGCACATAATTTTTTTTCCATATTTTACATTTTTTATCCATTTTTTCAGGTTTTATTGTTTCTGAATTTTTCGTATTTCTTTTTCCTAATATAACAGAAAACTAAAACACAATTTAAAGAATTATGATTTTTCATAATAATATAAAGAATAAATGTTTTAAAAATTAACATGTTTCTAATTTTTGTTCTTAAAAGTACTATGAAAAAAAATTGAAGTATTAAATTTGCAACAAATTAATTTTTTATAATGTTTATGTAACAGCCCAGGTAAAATTTTACGTTTTTACCGAGATGATAATTCATTTATACAGTGATTTACTGTTAGGAATTAACCTTTGGTAATTAATTCATGATAAACCGAGCATTGGATTCCAAATCCTGGACTTATCCCATACCCCAGATAGTTTTACGAAATTTCCAGGACAAGGTGCGAAAAAACGGTTATACCCCTACGATTGTTAGAAAAGCAAAGGAGGCTAGAGGGGCGTAACGGACATTTTGCTGGTTCAGATTCTTTCTTGCTCAATCATGCACATACGCAGTGAGTGATCGATGGAGTCGCCACCCAGGTTTTATTATCGTGGAAAAACCAGAGAATAACTCCTTTATGCCCACAAAAGAAACTGATTTGCGAACCAAAGATGCCGGACTCGGGGGTTCGTCCTAGATAGGAAGGTATGAGGCATCCCATCTATGCTTGGGCGAAATAATATGCAATTTAAGCGAATACTTGTGCTTTGGTGTGTGTGTGCATGTGTATAAACCAGATTTCCAGCAGCAAGCAACAACAATAATATATATAAAATCGAAATTAAAGAGTCAAGAAAAAGAAAAGAAACAATTTAGCTTACGTCTCTACCACTAGAGACATCCTACGTACCCCGACGACCGGGTTCAAAGCTCATGTAGTTCTTGGATTAGAATCAATATTCAAGCAAACATGTCAGTATCAGCATGCAAAGAGAGACAAAGTCGCAGCAGCAGAGACAAATCAATGGGAAAGAGACCGAGTTACCACCAAGGGCGTGTTCTTCGTCGTCGTTCTCGTTTGAGGGTTGTAGATCGCTTCTACCCTCTTTTCGTTCCTTAGTTCCACCTTGAATGGCTCTGGAACTACTGCAGAGACAAAACTAAACAACACATCGCGTGAAATCCAGCAGAGAAAAGCAAAAAAATCGAATTGAGAAAAGAAAATAGTAGAGTTTTTCCAAGCAAAAAGCTTAATGGCCAACCTCCCTAAAATTGCATTTTAAGGGTTTTGATCCTAAGATCGAGATTAAACCCCTAAATCCAATGGTTGAGGGTAGAAATCAAAAAGAGGAAAAATAAAAAAAAGTGGCCTCCTCTGGGACGTATGACCGCTGCCTGGTGGCGGTCTTATCGCGATGACCACTGCCTGGTGGCGGTCTTCCTTGCTTGACCGCCGGCTGGTGGCGGACAAGTTGCCATGACCGCCGACACAGTTGACTACTATTCACGTTCTTCCTATTTTCACCGCATTTTTCTTATTTTTACTCCAATCCGATTCTTGCACGCAAAGTTAAGGATCTCAGACCAGAAAAACTCCCTTTTCTTGAGGGAAGCTCTATATCTTTCCATGTAAACTCAATTACTTAACCTACACTCCAAGGATTAAGATTATTCCTCTTTTTTCCATAAATAGGCAAAATAATAAACCAACTTAAATGGGCCTCTAATCAAACGAAAATCAGAGACAAATAAGTAATAAAATTCGTGCTAAGCCTGGGCCTAATTACATGGATAGTCCATGAATTTATTTATTGGGTTCCTAAGCCAAATTAAAGACTAAAAATTAATAAAATTAACCTTGGGCTCTAAAACACAATAGTAATCCAATAGAACAAATAGATGGCTAAATTTGGGTGTTCACAGATGCCCCTCGTTGGTGAGGGTCTAAGAATTTAGGCACGAAACAACGCAAGAGAACACACAAATTTAAAAGAGAAATAATACACGTAGGTATATTGCTGACAATGACAATGCTTACTCGAGGTTGTTCCAATGGGGAAAATGATGGGTTTGACACAAGGTTGAGGCAAAATGGGACGATTGGGACAAAAATGGGACGATTTATCAAAGTTAAGACTATAAGATTGAGACTGATTATGACGATTGGGACAAAAATGGGACGATTTATCAAAGTTAAGACTATAAGGTTGAGACTGATTGGGACAATTGGGACAAAAATAGGACGATTTTGGGGCGAGGTTTGGGACTAATTGAGGCTATATTAAGGCAAAGGTTGAGGCTATTTGTGACAAAAGGTTGGGACTAAATGAGGCAAACGTTGGGACTAAATGAGGCAAAGGTTGAGACTGAATCGAGAATAATTGAGGTAAAAGTTGGGGCAAAAGGTTGAGTCTAAGCTGAGGCTATCGGGGTACTGCCTATGGCATCCAGTGGGGAATAATTATGAGACGAATTGAGGCTACTAGGAGGCTTTGGGACAAGGTTGTGGCGATCCACTTGGGGAATATTTTGAGGCTAATTAGGGTTATGAATGTTCGTTTTGAGTCATTGGATGCTCCTAATGTGGGTGTTGAGACTATTTCCCAATTGTGGATCCGGAAGAAATATAATTGAAAAAAAAGTTTCTAAGGGTCGTGCCAAACCCTTATGCATGAAGAAAGAACAAATTTGAGACCTTAGTCGAGTCATAATTTCGAAAAATAAAAACATTTACTGAGTGGATTGAGGAATGGACAGAACAATGAATAGCGACTAAAAGGCGGTGTCGGCTGATAGCCTCTTGCAAGTATACAGGGTGTTGTAGTACCAAGGTCGTCTCATAGGGATCTTTGCTAAGTACTATTAACAATGTGCCACGCGATTATCTAGAAAATAAATCCTCGAAGAGGAGTCGATTGAGTGGAGCAAATAAGTGAACAAGTAAACAACAAAGAATGGTAAAAAACAAGATGACAATAAATAAAAACACCTAGGACTTCGGGGAATCCCTTGCCATAATTTCCATGTAATTAAGTGCAACACAACCAAGCCGTGTTCTGTCACTACATGACCTGCCTGTGTAGATCTGATTTAAATCCTAAAAATACTCTTCTTTGAAAGAACCAGTAAACTCAACTAGATCAATAGCCTACTTCCGTAAGCCGTAAAACCCCTTCCTAACTTATCTCCACTATCCATTCTGCCAGTGTTGAAATAAATTAAGAGCTTTAAGTTCTTACCTTTAAGTCTCCAATAGAAAGCACGCCCCTCCCGAGGTCGGTTCCTAAATCTCGGTCTAAGGTTTTCTATAGAAAACTGACGTTGTCACTTAACAGTCTCCTATTATGAATTTAAGCTAATTGTTGATCAGGCAACTAACTTAATTAAGCATCAAAGACCAGATGAAAGAAGAATAAATTTGAGAAAATAATATTTTAATTAGATTTGCATGAAAATAATGACAAGATCATCCCCTAGTCCTAGATTAGAAAATTAGCTAGACATAATTGAAGAAGAAATAATTATAAGAAAATAATACATCATTTAAATTCAAGAGAGAAACAAATTACAAAAATTAATAACCAACTTTGAAGCAAGTGATGAAGACTTCCCAAAATAATTGCCAACTTCAAGCTAGAAAGCTAAGGGTTTTTGATACAAGGATTTTAAGAAAAGAAACAAAATAAATCCTAAGCTTAATGCGTGTAAGTGACGAGCTGGGTCATGTAATGCTAAGCTTAATGGGTCCCCCTTTGTTGGAACTAATGCCTTTGTGTTTTCATATAGGTTTTGATATTGACAAACTATGCAAGAAGCAAAATGTTGGCATGAATTGAAATGAAGGCTCAAGCAAAAAGAAATAATCAAGCAAAGCCTTATGACATCAAAAGTTCAAGAATGGATGTGGCAAGATCAAACAAGAAGAACAAGAAGAGTTAGGAACTCAATTGTATACAAGGTTAAAACATTCAATGTCTCTAAGATATTGGCTCAAAATAAAATGAATTTTGCTCATGCATAACATAACATATTTCCAAGCTTAAAAATATTTTTCGAGCAATGAACAACGATGTCCAAATTTGGAACATCGCTGTCCTGCCTAGAAACCAATCTTTCGAGAAGGTTTCTAAGCTTTGAACATCGATGTCCAATATTGGAACATCGATGTCCTACACTAAAATAATTTTTCCAAAAGTAGGCAGTAGTTTATAACATCGATGTCCGATTTCTGAACATCGATGTCCTCATGACCGTTATGCTTAAAAATTGCTTTGAAGAGTTTGAACATCGATGTCCTATTTCATAACATCGATGTCCTATTGATTCTGGTTTTAAGATTGTTTTGGGAATGTCCAAAACATCGATGTTATTTGGTCTCGGGTCTTGGACAATGTCTTGTGGAACATCGATGTCCATTTTGACAACATCAATGTCCTAGTGACCGTTAGCCCAATAATTCATATTCACTGGCCAGGACATCGATGTCCACATTTACAACATCGATGTCCATATGACCGTTGGACAAGAAAATACATATTCAAGGCCAGAACATCGATGTCCTAAATTTGAACATCGATGTTCAGCCGACAAGAGGAGACATACTTTTTCAGCTTTCCACAATTTTGTCTAAAGGTATTTTGGATTGATTTCACAACGGTCATACATGTTTTTAGACCTATAAATTGATCATTTAGGCCTCTGAAAACAATTAATCAACTCTCTACTTACATGCATTCAATTCATACATTCATCAAATCTTAATTGAGCCAATATCCTATTGAGGATTTGAGAGTTGCCCTTTTAGAGCTTAAATTCTGTAACTCATATCTACTCTTTGAGAGAGTCTCTTGTTTGAGTGATTGTGTACTTACACACCTTAAGGGAGGTTAGCTCCCTTGGTTAGATTCACAAGAAGAGTTGTATATCTTCTTGTGTGAAAAGTCTTGAAGTGAGGTATCTTCAAGCAAGAGAGCTGAAGTTCGTGTGACTTGAACTTTCAGGTTTAGGATTCTTGTGACTAGAATTCCTAGGTTGTAACGGTTTGTTAAGCACCCGTAAGCTTAACGTAGATAGTGAAATCTTCAAGTGAGACTTGAAGGGCTGGATTAGCCACACTAGTAGAGTGTGTGTGAACCAGGATAAATTGCTTGTCCTTCATTCTTTCAATTCCGCATTTAATTCCTGCTTATTTCGTTTTTATTCGATTATCGCTATTCAGCCCCCCTCTAGCGAAGGGCTATTGTTCTAACACCCTTGGCTTGTAATGTTTTTCCTTTTACAGTGCAAGGATGGAATCATTTTGTGGCTGTGAGCAGTTTGCAAAAATTACCAAAATCAATTGACAATCAAATCTCCAGCTTTGCAAAAATTACCAAAATCAATTGACAATCAAATCTCCCGCTTGCATTCGGTGAAAATGACGGAAGAAATGGTCAATTTGACCAACTCCTCATGAAATGCTTGGCTAGGAAAATGACGTGTGTAGGGGCCCAAATCCAAAACCACAAGTTGCAAAACTAATCTTCTCTTAGAAATTCTCTTGACAAAATCTCGGTAAATATTTTGCAACCAACTTGAGATGCAATCCTGAGTTAGTCCCTAATTTGCCGATTTAATCCAAAGAAGCCCAGAAATTCTTCATTTCTTGCACAAAGGTCCTCGCGCACTAGGATGAGAAATTAACTAAAATTAAATAAAGTAAATTCTAGAATAAAATAAATTAATACTAAAACAAAGACAAAAATTACAAAATAAACCCCAAAATGATGTGCAAAATTTGCACACATCACGTCCCCAAACTTAGACTTTTGCTTGCCCCAAGCAAATAACGTGAAAACGAGGGTAAAAAGAAAATCACTCAACATGGGCAAATCAAACCGACCATTCTAAACTCACAGAAAATCCTTCAAAGATACCCCAAGATGTCAAGATTCCCTGACCCGCAAAGAACCTAAAAGAATAATTTCAACTGAACCGAATTCCACCTAACTGGGCAGCAACATCATTTGGACAGATTCTCCTTCCTCAAATTTGCTGAAAAAGAAAATAGGTTAGTCTTGGCATTTTATTAAAGAAAAGAAACAAGGTCAAATAAGCAGGTTCACTATTCGATCTCCACTAATGACAAGGACACAAATCAAAAGGATAAAAAAGGACATGTTATGGGTTATAATGAGGCTAGGGTTAGGCTAACAAGAAATGGGAGAGAGGAAGAACAAAAGATGCAAGTGCTCGATAGAAAAATTTTGTGCCATAACACTTAGCCAAATAAAATGACTTCTTTTATGGTTCTATAATTGTGTGCATGCTGGAGAATCTTTTTCTGACTTGTTTTTGGATTTTTCTTCTTTTACTACAGGGACAATTTATTTGCATTGTGAAGGAATACTCTCTTTATTGTCCCCTTTGCTTCGTTTTTTTTGTGTTTTTTTTCTTTTGTAAACGAATAAAATAATACTCACCAGAATCGGCACAGACTCCTTGTGTTGTGCCTGTATAGATGAACCAAATTCAGCTCACATGAGACTAGTGGTAAAGACACAAAACAATTCGAGCAACATGCATAAAAGGATGGAAAAAGAAAAAGAAATGTGATGATAGCCAAAGTTTCAAAAGGTGAAGATGGGAAGATGAGGGTAAGAAAAAAAATTCTGGCTATCAAATATGGGCCCAAAAAGGTTAGCAAGGGGAAAATACATACACACGGGTATGCTGTGTCTAAGGCTAAATGTTAGCAAACCAAGGAAATTGCCTTAATCATGTCCAATTGAAATTGTCCTTGAAAATATTTCGCCTTGACCGAGTCATGAACCTGTTCTAAGACCTGTTATTAATGCCAAAATTTTTTTAGAAAAGTAACAGCGAAAAAGAGTTAGTCGGATAACGTGAATCAAATAACATCGCGGCCCAAAAAGGTATTACCCGGCCCAAATCGAATTTTTTCCTTTAAAGGTCATTGCAAACCCAAGAACACCTGTCATACGTGGGATATAAATGTTGAATTTCTTGTTCATTTGCAAGTCGGAACAATAAGCCCATTTGAGTGATTTGCAATTTACAAAAAGTTTTATTCATGCAAAGAAAATAACAAAAAAAAACAAATTTTGAAAAATTTATTCATGCATGCTGAAAAGATAAAAATTTAAAAACAAATAATCTATTTGCCCTCCCAAACTTGAAATGTGCAGTGTCCTCACTGCACCAGAATATAAAAAGGAAAGATAGAACCTGATTTTCTCCTTCTTGGGGCTGTAATGGGGATGATCTCTTATTGATACAAAATTGTGGGTTGCCTCCCACGAAGCGCTTCTTTAACGTCTTGTAGCTGGACGTTAGACTCTTTATGCCGAAGCTGAGTCGGGGAACTGTTGCATTCTTTTTTGTCCGATAAGCTCTCCAGGATCATAAAGATTGAGTGACAAGACTTGGTTTCCAATTCTGAGGTCTTGCTTTTTGATGATCTTCTCATGCCGATATTTGGTTCTTCCATTGGAAATTTCTTGGGTATAAACTGAGGGATTAATCCCTATCAGATCATCAGTGGAATACTCAAATGTTTTCTTGTATCGCCCTATATCTTTCTGCAACTTCTCTTCTTCTCCTTCCATAAACCCGCATTTGTGACCTCGTGGTATGTGGAATTTGGTTCCAGAAGTGCATAACGGGGTTTAGTAGGTGGAGGCTTCAACTCAACCGTCGAAAGTGGTTCTTGGGGTGGGTCATCCAATGACTTGTCCAGCTTTTCAAATATCATAGCCTCTTTTGCAGGCACCGGTGACAAGATTTCAAGCTGGCATGCACATTCTGCAATCTCAAGATTTGGATATCCCGTGTTCTTATTTTGAGATATGCATGCCAAAAGTGGGTCTGCACAGTATTCCTGTGCGAAAACTTCTTTGACTGCTTCCTCAATGACGTCGATTCGGTAACAAGAGTCATCTGAGAATCCTTTTCGCATTGCTTTCTCGACATCGAAACTGATCTCTTCAGATCCGACTCGTAAAGTGAGCTTTCCATTCTTGACGTCATTGAGTGCTCCAGCAATTGCTAAAAATGGTCGCCCCAGGATGAGAGGAATGTGGCAGTCTACTTCCATGTCCAATACCACAAAGTCAACTGGGACAAAAAATTTCCCAATCTTAATGGGAATATCTTCCAGAATGCCCATTGGATATTTAACTGAACGATCTGCTAGATGGAGAGACATAGCAGTAGGTTTCATATCCTCCACGTTTAGCTGCTTGCTGACAGACAAAGGGATTACACTGACACTTGCCCCAAGGTCGCAGAGTGCTCTCTTGATGTGTACTTTCCCTATGTCACAGGGGATGGAGAAACTTCCTGGAACTTTCAACTTATTCGGAAGCTTATTCTGGATGATAGCACTGCATTCCTCCGTCAGGGCCACCGTCCCATAATTAATTAATTTATTCTTATTGGACAAGATGTCCTTTAAGAATTTTGCATAAGTGGGCATCTGGGACACGGCTTCAATGAACGGGATGTTGATGTGGAGCTTCTTCATAATTTCCAAGAATGAACCGAACTTCTTATCATGGACCTGTGGGTTAAGCCTTTGAGGGAAAGGAATGGGTGGAACATAGGCTTTTACTTCATCTTCCTTTTCCTTCCCTTTCTCGGTTGACATAGCCTGCTTGTGCTTTGCGGACTTGTCTTTTTGCACAGCCTGGCCATGCTCAGATTCTTTTACCGGGGCAGAGGGTGGTTAACGCTCAGGATATTGGGTTCCACTCCTAAGAATGATCGCATTGCATTGAGCATTCAGGTTTACCTCCGGTTTGCCCAGTAATCTGCCAGGATTGCCCTGTCTAGAACTTGCTTGTGCCATTTGACCCTTGAGATTATTGATCTCGTCAGATAGCCCTTTTAGGACCTGCCGTTGTTTGTCCATAAATGACCTGAGTAGTGACTGCAAGTCATCTTTAAGAGCCTGCTGATACGCTTGTTGAAATGCCTGTACAGGTTGTTTTGGAGGAAATCCGGGAGGACCCCTTCCGATTTGGTTCTGAGCGGGCTGTTGAGGTATCCAAGAGAAGTTAGGGTGCTCCCTCCAACCTAGGTTGTAGGTGTTCGAGTAAGGGTCTTTTTGGACCCTCTGGTTGATGTAACTAACTTGCTCTTGGCATGCTTGCTCATAGCCGCTTTCTACTGGGCACTCTTGATAGCTTCCTTCACATCTAGCACAAGAATGGGACTGTCCTTTCCCATTCAACTTCAAGATAGCATCCAACTTAGCGTTCATCAGGCTCATTGCATCAAGTTCAAGAATGTCGGCAGTTTTTCCGCCAGGTATCTCGGCAGGCCAATTAAATTTGTTGCTGGCGAAGTGCTCGAATAGTTCGTACACATCCTCAGCATCCTTAGCTAAAGCTACTTCTCCGGCTGCTGCATCAACATGTGCACGGAGGGTCTCGTTTAGGCCAGCATAGAATTTCTCCACAATCAGCCAATCTGGAAGGCCATGTTGTGGGCATCTTCTTAGTGCATCTTTAAATCTTTCCCACGCATCGTAGAACGATTCATTGGCCTTTTGTTTGAACTCCATTATGTTGTTCCGAAATATCATGGCCTTGCTGGGCGGGAAAAATTTCTTCAGAAAAGCCTGGGATAGGGCAGTCCATGTATTAAATGTCCCAGGAGCTTGTGCCCGTCAACCACGCCTTTGCCTTGTCTTTGAGTGAGAAAGGAAAGGGGCGCAACTTAATAGCATCTTCCGAGGCTCCATTCACCTTGATCGTGTCACAGATTTCCAAGAAATCTTGCAAGTGTTGATTTGGATCTTCAACAGAGGAGCCCAAGAAAGGATCTTGCTAGACCATCTTGATAAGGGCCGGCTTTAGCTCAAAGTTGTTTGCTTGCACAGTTTGGCGGACCACACTGGACTGTGCAAGAGTTGCATCTGGGATTGAGAAGTCTCAGACCGGTCTAGCTCGAGGTACGAACCGAACTCCTTCATTGTGTTCAGCCATTTCTTCTTCGGACGTTTTGTCGTCCTCTGATTCCTTCTCGAGCCGGAGTCTACGGAGTCTGGCCCAAAAATTTCTCTCGACCTCGGGATCTAGCTTTCCTAGTGGTACTCTCGAGCTCCTAAGATTCATGCACCAAGGCGATCTGAAGAAGAAACACACTAAACAAAACGGGTGAAAAAGAAAAAAAAAGATCTAGATTAACCAATTCACAAAGTCAAATAATATTAACGCCGATCCCCGGCAACGGCGCCAAAAACTTGATAGCTTCCTACAAGTATACAGGGTATTGTAGTACCAAGGTCGTCTCACAGGGATCTTTGCTAAGTACTATTAACAACGTGCCACACGATTATCTAGAAAATAAATCCTCGAAGAGGAGTCGATTGAGTGGAGCAAATAAGTGAACAAGTAAACAGCAAAGAATGGTAAAAAATGAGATGATAATAAATAAAATTACCTAGGACTTCGGGGAATCCCTTTCCACAATTTCCCTGCAATTAAGTACAACACAACCAAGCTGTGTTCTGTCACTACA
The DNA here is from genome assembly GCA_028386065.3 of Turnera subulata. Taxonomy (NCBI): domain Eukaryota; kingdom Viridiplantae; phylum Streptophyta; class Magnoliopsida; order Malpighiales; family Passifloraceae; genus Turnera; species Turnera subulata. The sequence goes on from JAKUCV010005304.1 coordinate 156,822, forward strand.
TGACCTGCCTGTGTAGATCTGATATTAAATCCAAAAAATACTTTTCTTTAAAAGAACCAGTAAACTCAACTAGATCAATAGCCTACATCCGTAAGCTGTAAAACCCCTTCCTAACCTATCTCCACTATCCATTCTGCCAGTGTTGAAATAAATTAAGAACTTTAAGTTCTTACCTTTAAGTCTCCAATAGAAAGCACGCCCCTCCCAAGGTCGGTTCCTAAATCCCGGTCTAAAATTTTCTATAGGAAACTGACGCTGTCACTTAACAGTCTCCTATTATGAATTTAAACTAATTATTGATCAGGCAACTAACTTAATTAAGCATCAAAGACCAGATGAAAGAAGAATAAATTTAAGAATATAATATTTTAATTAGGTTTGCATGAAAATAATGACAAGATCATCCCCTAGTCCTAGATTAGAAAATTAGCTAGACATAATTGAAGAAGAAACAATTATAAGAAAATAATACATCATTTAAATTCAAGAGGGAAATAAATTATAAAAATTAATAACCAGCCTTAAACCAAGTGATGAAGACTTCCCAAAATAATTTCCAACTTCAAGCTAGAAAGCTAAGGGTTTTTGATACAAGAATTGTAAGAAAAGAAACAAAATAAATCCTAAGCTTAATGCGTGTGTAAGTGACGAGCTGAAGGTCCCCCTTGGCTTGTAATGCTTTTCCTTTCATAGTGCAAAGATGGAATCACTTTGTGGCTGTGAGCAGTTTGCAAAAATTACCAAAATCAATTGACAATTAAATCTCCAGCTTGCATTCGGTGAAAGTGACACAAGAAATGGTCAATTTGACCAACTCCTCATGGAATGCTTGGCTAGGAAAATGACGTGTGCAGGGGCCCAAATCCAAAACTACAAGTTGCAAATCTAATCTTCTCCTGGAAAATCTCTTGACAAAGTCTCGGTAAATATTTTGCAACCAACTTGAGATGCAATCCTAAGTTAGCCCCTAATTTGCCGATTTAATCCAAAGAAACCCAGAAATTCTTCATTTTCTGCACAAAGGTCCTCGTGCACTAGGATGAGAAATTAATTAAAATTAAATAAAGTAAATGCTAAAATAAAATAAATTAATACTAAAACAAAGACAAAAATTACAAAATCAACCCCAAAATGATGTGTAAAATTTACACACATCATCAGCGGTCATGTCTGCTACCCGGCGGTCTTCTTGGTTTGGCCGCCAGCTGGCGACGATCATGGCGACTTGTACGCCGGCTGGTGGCGGTCATGGCGACTTGTCTGCCGGCCGGTGGCGGTCATGCAACCCAGTTTCGGCTCCTACTCGGTTTTGGAGTCCAATTCTTGATGGGAGAATGGCTTAACCGACTTTTAACCTCTATAAAAGGAACCAGAGATCTCTGGGATGTTCATAAACACCTAAGAGAATAGGATTGAGTGCTAGGACACCATGGGTGATAATTTTCATGCTAGAGGTGCAAGCTTGGATGAAGAGTATTTTCAAAGCCATTCAATATGATTTCTTGGATCTGAAGAGGTTGTTCAACCTGAGGTTTGTGCAAGTCCAACCGGAGTTGATAAGGGCTGTTGTGATGTTTTGGGACAGGGAGAACCATGTACTCCGCTTTGGAAGTGATATGATGGAGCTTTGCCCGACGGTGGAGGAGTTCGTCGCTCTCCTTGGAGCAACAACAAGCGACACCGAACATCAGCTTACCGGAGAGAAATAGAACAGAAAGATTGTCAAGGGCCACAAATCCTCTTCCATCTGCAGACTGTCCACTGGATTCCACCATCCCAGCCTCAACTCACGCAGTCTCGGTAATACTTTGCCAACCTGTGAGCACTCAAATTTGACCCATGAACATTTTACTAAAAGTAGATTCCAAACATGCTCAAACTTGAGGTTAATGAGATGATTTGATTTTGAGTTAAGGCATGATAAGAATTTAATTTAGTAGAATTAATGTATTTTGATAATCTAAACCTTTGTGCACTTAAATCTTAGGATTAATGAGATGATTTAACCTTAGGGTAAAACATATAGTAAGGTTTATTTACATTGAAATACATTTCATTTCGTTACTTGGGCTCTTTTAGTTGTTTTTAACCCAATCATATTGAGATGATTTATTTTTGGGTTAGAAAAGGGTTTAAGGGTCCAAGTTAATTCTCCAGTGTTTATCTAGCCCATTAACACATTTCTTGCAGGCTAATTTTAGCTCTGATTTTCGTGAAAAATCAGAGTTAAATTGTCATTTAAGTAGATTTTGTATTTTTGATATGATTTTGCTTAAAATGGATGTCAATGTGTAATCAATCAATTATGAGATGATTGGGGGGAGTAACAATCAAGTAATGGAGTGATTCTGGGCAATTTAGGAGTTAATTACACGGTAGGATCAAATCAGGGCTAAATTAGAAGGGATTGGGACCTAAAAATGGAAAGAACACACAAAACCAGAAAGAGGTGGCGGCCATCTCGGGATGACCGCCATGCTCGGGCGGTCTTGTGCCCATGACCGCCGGGCATGGCAGCCATCCAGGCGATGACCGCCAAGCAGGGCGGTCGTGGGTGTCCTGGAATGATTTTTTCCCCTGATTTTGTTTCTTTTTTTGATCCCATACGGTTTTGGACAAGATTTTCGAGCATAATCTTCACCATTAAGCAGGTCCACGCCCCTAGGCTTCCCAGAGCACTATAAGTAGGACCCCTCACACACATTTCAGAGGACACATAATTTTTCTCACATAGACACCCATAAGCCTTGAGTGCTTGGAGAAACTCTATCTCTCTAAGCCTAGAGATACATTCTTAGGCGAAACTCTGGAGGAATTTCGTGGGAGGCATCAACAGTAATCTTGCAAGGAGGAATCAAGAGGAGGACCAACCATTGAGCTTAGAAGTGGCAAGAAGGTGGGTGTAGAACTCAACCCATTGCAAGGAGCTAGAGGAGGGCTATAGGAGGTAACACTAAACTCTTTTGATTGATTCATTGCTGATTATGTGTTGATGCTTTTGATGATGTAAGAGGCCAATTTGTGCCATGTTTAGAACTACGTTGCTTTGACCCTGGTCACTTGGGTACGTAGGTAGTCTCGGCTTTACAACTGGATGCAAGCCAAATCTTCTTTTTCTCCCCCATTCTTTTATTTTCCACACTTGCACACTCGCACAAGGTACACTTGTATTTTGCAATTGCACATAGTCTCGACCCAACATGGATGGGTGCCTAACACCTTCCCATCTGTGACGAACCCCCGATCCCATGACTTTGGTTCGCCATAACCATGTTGCCTAAAGGAGTCACATGAAGGTTTTTCCCAAGTTTTGTCCTTAATAAAATTTAGGTAGCGACTCCAATGTCATGGGATTGAGCCGAGGAAGAAGGTGAAAGGATTAGGTGAATAGGCCCAAGTGACTTTGGATAGGGTATTCACAGTTGGCGACTCCGCTTGGGAAGTAGTGGGTTCAATAGACTTTGTGCAATTGTAGAATCTTGTGTGCCTTTTACTTATCATCATAAGTGCCTTGCATTCATGATGATTGATGTGAAGCCTTCACCGTAAGAGGGCGAGGGAATCCAAGTCCACCACAATGCTTTCTTTAAGCGATGGCGACTTGAGTGAACCCGTTTCTCGATGCTTAGCAATGATGGGGATTAATTCGCCTCGGACCTCACGCGATATCCATTATTACATGTGAGTAGGTCAACCTATTCCCTAGTGGCAATCTTTTGGCCCCCAACTAGCTGTATACTTTGAGCATCCCATGCATTATGAATCAATAAGTAGTACGTGCTTTTGTCTGATTTATTGTTGTGAGCTCGAGTAAATGTGAATAGTTTGCCCCTTATTCTTGCATACCCTGAACCTAATGAGATAATACACACTGGGAAGCCCATGGAATGCCGAGTCTCTGATTCCCGTACTTCAACTGCTAGGGCAAAATGAGTGAGGATAACAGTGCCAAGATAAATGTGAGTGAGGAATCCATGGAATTGTTGAAAGATCCATAGGTCAGAGATGCGCTGCTGGCTTTACAAAAAGAGAAGATGGTGTCCCCTAGGAATGATGGGGGACAAGTCTTAAACTAAGCATTGAGAGTAAGGTGGTGGTCATCCAGGACGAGGACTCAGCGGCACAAGAATTCAAGGGAGACGGGGAGAGACTTAAAAGAGTAGAAGAATTATTGAAGACCATGAAGAGGAAGGAAGATGACTAGAACTTGGACCGCTTATCCTTGTTTCCCGATGCTCGGCTACCAGAAAAATTAAAAATGCCCGACATTGAGAAGTTCAATGGGACGGGATGCCCTACAACCCACCTAAAGATCTATGTGAGGATGCTGCAGCCTATAGGGATAGGACCAGAGCTAATGGTTCAATTATTCCAAATGACTTTATCGGGGGCGGCCTTGAAGTGGTTCATGACCTTGGATAAAAGTAAGGTGAGTAAATAGGATGACATCTGCAGAGAGTTTGTACACTAGTATAGTTATAATACCTAAGTACCAAGACGGATCTTGAGACAATCAAGCAGGAGGCTCAGGAAACCTTATCTGCCTTGTGAATACCCGACCCAAAATCACTTGGGCCTATTCAACTTTCCTTTACGCCTTCTTCATAACCATCATCCAACATCTTTGGGGTCGCCACCCAAATTTTATTAAGGGACAAAAATTTGGGAAAAACCCTTCATGTGACTTCATTCAGGCAACTGGATAACGAACCAAAGAAGCTGGACCCGAGGATTCGTCATGGATGGGAAGGTGTTAGGCACCCATCCATGTTGGGGCGAAACTTTGTGCAATTAGAGGATTTTGTGTGCCTTGTGCAAGTGTGCAAGTGTGAGCACTAAAACATGTAATAACTGAATATTAAAGAGAAAGGGGAGAAGAAGAAGATTGGAATTGAGTTTCCACTACTAGAAACCACCTACGTACCCCGGCGACCGGGTTCAAAGCCCACGTAGTTCTTAACATGGCATCACAACAGTCACATCATCATCAACATCAACATCTCAACAATAATTGGTCAGACAAAAAAAGGGATTAGGATTACCTCTTGTAGCCCTCCTCTAGCTCCTTGGTTTGGGTTGTGCCTCCCACACAATTTCCTTCCACTCCTTAACTCAATCTTGGAGTTCTTCTTGATTTTCCCCTTTGTTGCCTTTAATGGATGATGCTACCCACGAAATTCTACCAGAGTTTTCCCTATGGAACTATTTTTAAGCCTGGAGAGAAAGAGTTTCTCCAAGCTTCAAAGCTTTATGAAGAGTGTTTGTGTAATAGAATATGTGTCCTTTGAAATGTGAGAGGAGGGTCCTATTTATAGTGTTCTGGGTAGCCTAGGGGCGTGGACCAACTTAGTGATCAAGGTAATGGCCAAAAATCTGGGCCAAAACCGAGTAGAATCAGAATACGGGCGAAAATCGGGGAGAAAACGCGTTTCTGGGTATGCATGACCGCCATGGCCGGCGGTCATCCTATGGATGACAGCCAGGCCGGGCTGTCATGGGTGGAAGACCGCCCAAGCCCGGCGGTCATCCCGAGAAGACCGCCTGCGCCTACGCGTCTCACCCGTTCTTTCCTTTTTCGGTCCCAATTCTCCCCTAATTCCTCCCTGATTGATCTTACCGCATAATTAACCCCTAGACTGTCCAGAATCCTCTGCTTTCTTGATTACTACTCCTCTCAATCATCTCCTAATTGACTAATTACACATTGATTCCTCATTTTAAGCAAAAATCATACCAAAAACATTCTTGCTATTAAGGAATGATTTAACTCTGATTTTCCACGAAAATCAGAGCTAAATTTGTCTGCAATCAAGGTAATGATGGGTTATGCAACTCTGAAGAAAAGTCCATACCTTATTATATTGGACCCTTACATTTATCTTCAACCCAAGAATAAATATAATTGGGTTTACTAAATAAACAAGCCCAAATTTAATGAGATAAAATATATTTTAGCAATTTTAGTCCTTAACATATCTTATGATTAAATCGTCTCATTAATCCTAGGCATATAAAAGTCCTAATTACTATAACGTATAAATTCTACTAAAATTAAATCCCAACCCAAGACTAACTCATCAATCTTATGATTCAAACATGTCTGGAGTTTAATCTCAATATAATTTTCATGGGTCAAATTTGGGTGTTCACAGATGCCCCTCGTTGGTGAGTCTTTAAAACTTAAAAACGAAGCAACGCAAGGAAGGAACAACCAAATTTGGATAACGAATGTGAATGCTGTGGACCAATGGTTTGGAACATCACATGCTCCACCTCGAGAATCATCTCATCCCGAGGTTTGTGATTGACTCATCTCTTAGGATTTTCCTGATCCCAAGAGCTACCGGGAATCATCTCATCCCGGGGTTTCTTTTGGGATTTTCCTGGTCCCAAAAGTCATTAACAAAGGATCATCTCACCTATGCTAACTAAGGATATTATCACCCTCCCGTGGGGATTTTTGCCAACTAAGGATATTATACTAAGGATATTATCACCCTCCCGTGGGGATTTTGCTAACTAGGATCATCTCACCTATGTTAACTAGGGATATTGTCGCCCTCCCGTGAGGATCTCATCTCATCTCGGGGGTCTTGGGATTTTCCTGGTCCCAAGAGCTAACGGGAATCATCTCGTGGTTCATCTACATCGTCTCGGTGCTCCTCTGCGTCGGGACAACGTCCCTAGGATATCTATCACTCAACATCTTCATCCACTCTACTTTAGGGGTATCTGCCCCTAACGACTCTCATCAGTTCTACTTTTGTCTTAGGGGTATCTGCCCAAAACGACTCTCATCTATCCTACTTCTATCTTAGGGGCACTGTGAATACCCAACCTAAAATCACTTGGGCCTATTCACCTATTCCTTTCACCTTCTTCCTCGGGTCAATCCCACATCATTGGAGACGCCACCTAAGTTTTTTTTTACTATACACTTTCCTATGTATTTTTTATTGGTTTTTCTGATTTATCAAAATAAAAGCACTCTATTTACACATGCAAAAATCTATAATCAAAATCACACAACAAATGCACATACCATTTATTGATTCAATATGCATGAGATGCTCAGGGTATGCAGCTGGTTAGGGGCCAAAAGACTGCCGCTAGGGAATAGGTTGACCTACTCACATGTGATAATGGATATCGCGTGAGGTCCGAGGCCATTTAATCCCCATCATTGCTAAGCATCGAGAAACGGGTTCATGCAAGCCACTATCACTTAAAGAAAGTATGTGGTGGACTTGGCTTCCCTCGCCCTCTTACGGTAAAGGATTCACATAAATCATCATGAATGCAGGGCACTTATGATGACAAATAAAAAGGCACACAAAGCTCCATGATTGCACAAGGTTTCTTGAACCCGCTACTTCTCCAGCGGAGTCGCCAACTGTGAATACCCGACCCAAAATCACTTGGGCCTATTCACCTATTCCTTTCACCTTCTTCCTCGGGTCAATCCCACATCACTGGAGTCGCCACCTAAGTTTTATTAGGGACAAAACTTAGGAAAAACCCTCAAATGATTCCTTAGGCAACATGGTCATAGCAAACCAAAGATATGGGATCGGGGGTTCGTCACGGATGGGAAGGTGTTAGGCACCCATCCATGTTGGGTCGAAATCTTGTGCAATCTAAGAGAAAAGTGCGCCTTGTGCAAGTGTGCAAGTATGCAAGCGTGGAAAACAAAGAAAGGGGGGGAGGAAAAGACTTGGCTTGCATCCCATTGTGAAACCGAGACTACCTACGTACCCGAGTGACCGGGGTCAAAGCCACGTAGTTCTAAACATGGCACTAATCGGCCACTTACATCATCAAAAGCATCAGCAATCAATCAGCCAGAGATTTAGGATTACCTTGTGTAGCCCTCCTCTAGCTCCTTGTAATGGGTTGAGTTCTACACCCACCTTCTTGCCACTCCTTAGCTCTATGGTTGATCCTCTTCTTGACTCCTCCTTGCTAGACTGCTGCTTGCTGCTCCCCACAAAAATCCTCCAGAGTTTCTACCTTAGAAAATATTTCTAGGCTTGGAGAGGTAGAGTTTCTCCAAGCAAGAAGAGCTTATGGGTGTGTATGTGAGGAATGTTGTGTGTCCTCTGAAATGTGTGTAAGGTGCCGTATTTATAGTGTTCTGGGAAGTCTAGGGGCATGGGCCTGCTTAATGGTGAAGATTATGCCCGAAAATTTGGTCCAAAACCGCGTGGGATCGAAAAAGGAACAAAATCGGAGATTTTCGGAGATCCTGGGCACCCATGACCACCATGGCCGGCGGTCATGGCCACAAGACCGCCAGGGCTTGCTGGCCATCCCGTGATGACTGCCGGGCCCTCCCGATTTTGTGTGTTCTTTCCTTTTTTGCTCCTCAATCCCCCTAATTCATCTCTGATTTGATCCTACCGTGTAATCAACCCCTAATCTACCCAGAATCACTCAATTACTTGATTAGCACTCCCCCAAATCATTCCATAATCAAAAGATTGCACATTAACACCCAAAATCATACCAAAAACACAAAATCTACTTAAATGATGATTAACTCTGATTTTCCACGAAAATCAGAGCTAAAATTGATCTGCAAGAAATGTGTTAATGGGCTGGACAAACTCTGGAGAATAATTAACTTGGACCCTTAAATCTATTTCTAAACCAAGAATAAATCATCTCATTATTATTGGGCAAAAACAAATAAAAAGGCCCAAATATATTTTAATGCAAATAAACCTTATCATATGTTTTATCCTAAGGTTAAATCATCTCATTAATCCTAGGATTTAAGTGCATAAAAGTTTATGTCATCAAAATACATTAATTCCACTAAGTTAAATTCCTATCATGCCTTCACTCTAAATCAAATCATCTCATTAACCTTGAGTTTATGCATGCCTAGAATCTAATTTTAATGAAATGTTCGTGGGTCAAATTTGGGTGTTCACAGGCACTTGCCCCTCGTCTCGGCTGGTCTAGATTGAGCGTTCGCGGACCCTTCGGGTCCTCCCTCATTCAAGGCAATCGTCTAAAGAATAGGCTCTTCATGTCTTCAAAAGAATCGTCATTCTATAGAAAAATACACGTCTAACTTATCAAACACACATCAATGTAAATTCAAGTAAAAGATCATAAAATGCCCCTTAAGTGATAAATACACATGTTTTCCTCGCCTCTCTTTCATATTCTCTCTTTCACTTTTTTTTCTTCTTCTCTCAATTTTCTGGAATTTTTTGGGAAAAATAATTTTTCGGGTGAACAGTGTCGGCTGGGCGGTCAAGGGGAGAGATGACCGCCACTTCCTGGCGGTCTTGTATGGATGACCGCCAAGTGTGGCGGTCTTCTCGTCATGACCGCCAGTGCTGGCGGTCATAGCTCCCGTTTTTTTTTGTCTTTTTTCCTTTTTTGGCCTTTGGGTTTGGGCTTTAGGGTTTTTCACGAGTCCTCTCTTCTCAAAACACTATAAATATAGCTCTGGGGTTGTCTAAAGACCCTCATAAACCTCGGAATCCCTTCAACACACATCTAAAACAAACATGAGTGAGAATTTTCATGCCAAGGTGCTTCAATGGATGGCGAGCGTGCCTCGCATATGCCGTTTGAGTTTTGCGGTGCTGGGACTTTCCACATTGTTCCAACTTCGTGGCGTGGCGGTGGAGGAGAACTTGATTCGTGCTGCTGCAAAATTCTGGGACAAGAGTCGTCGCGTTTTTCGCTTCGGTCAAGACATGATGGAGCTTTGTCCTTCTATCGATGAATTCAACACGTTCATGTGTGCAAAATTCATAAGCGAAGTTGCCATGGTTTCTCTTGCAAAACCCGTCCTGAAAGAGGTTAGCAAATTTCTTTTCTTTGCTGATGGGCAGTTTAGTTTTCTTCTGGATCAGCACAACTATCTTGACTTATCGAAAATCGTTGACCAATATTTCCTTGGTGGTTTGGAACATCATCCCGAGGAGTGTGATGCCGAATGTAGAGAAAAACAAAACCATGCCCTTGCCCTTGTGATGACACATGAATTTCTCTTAGTAGGCTCCCCTAGTGTTTGTCCTCTCCGAGTCGGTGCTTTGGTGGCTAAACTTTTTAACAAAAAAAGCCTTACTCCAATGATTTTAGGCGAAACCCTCCATTGTCTAGACAAACTGGTTGACGATCCCTCAACTCTTATGTCCGGCTCTCCCCTCTTGCTTCAGGTATAAATTCTCCCACTCTGATTCTCGGAATATCATCATTATCATGCTGATTCTTCATACTTTTTTAGATGTGGTTGTGTGAACACCTCACATTGATTGAACGGCCTCAAACCAATCCTCCGAATTACATTTGTCGTGGTTATTCCATCTTCTTCCATGCCATTTGGGATAGGACCGTTTTCATGAGGGATCTCACAAGCACACAAATCACGTGGTATTGCAGGTGGTTGGGGTTGCAAGAGGTAGTCGTTCGTACTTTCTCCAAGGATTGGGTCCCAGTCCCGGGTCTCGAGAAATCCACATACTATCGTCCGAACAGGATCCTGAGAGAATTCAGCATAAATCAAGTAGTTCCATCAACTATCCCAACTCTTACCACAGGACCCATGGAGGCGGCTGTTCTAAAAGTCATCAAAGGAGGTTGGGCTCTGGCCTTTAGAGAAGGTATTGGTGGTCATTTCGAGAGACATCCCTCATTGGCATATTTGGAGTGGCTGAAAGAGGATGTGGCTGATACTGAGAGGTCCTTGATGAGAGAAGCATTCTTAGAAGAGTTGGTGCCCCCAGGCTTTGGATTGCCCAATCTTCTAGTGGAAGAGAAAAATGGCGGGGATGGCGCTCCAAGTCGAAAAAGGCAAAGAAAGAATGAGTCTCATTCCAACAACTATCTCTTTACACTTATGATGCATGCGAATAAATGAGTGAACAAACTCCCTGTATCTTTTGTCAATCTTTGGATTATCAATGATAATAATGGAACCGAACCCTTGTTGGGCTTCCTACGTACCCGTGACCTTTTCCCTTTTTTTTTTTTAGGCTCACGAGATCAGGCTCACGTAGTTCTATTCTTTGGTCTGTTGTGTTTGTCTCTTCGGATAAGAATTTTTTTTCTTGCTCGAATGGCTTGATCAGAGACCTCTATTTTATTGGGGCTTTGATCAAGATTATTGTTATCGTTAATGTTCCATCTTTAGATTAACGTCCAGATATTTTTGGGGAGTTTGTCCAACACAACATATTCGTATGAACCATATATGTAAAAAGACATCATTGAAATAACAGAAAGAGTGCCCCTTTTATTGAAACGAAACACAACATTGGCTTATTAAACTCTCAACTAAGCACTCTGCAAAAGTCAACACACAAATCCTCAAGCAATCCCACCTTCCCCAAAGAGATGTCTACAACCAAAGTCCCCGTCTTCATCTATTCTCCTCTTTTCTTCTTCTTCTTCCTCCCTTATTTCTTCGGGATAACAGTCAAAGAATAGCTCGAATCTCGGTTTTCTGGTCTTCGTGAAGCTACACATCCATGGTTCAGGGAAGCCGCAAAAGGGAAAGTCCTCTTCTTCCTTCACAAAATATCCATTCAGTGTTTTGAAGTATGAAGTCATGGGAAAATCCCATTCCCGTTTGTTCTTTCCGGTTGCTGCCTTAGGTTGGTTCTTCTCCTTTTGCTCTTCCAGCTCTGCCGGAGATGGAACATATCCCAAACCGAAAGGAGACACAGCACTTGAAATTTCAGGGACCTCTAACACTCCTTGCTGCCTCCTTCCTAACCCATAATCGGAAAATATTTCATCTTTCCCATAATGCTCATAACCGACGAATTGCCAAATGGGTCATAATAAGGGGGTCACACAATGGGCTTATCTATCATTATGGTACTGATAGATTCGAAAACAAAATCGGATAAAGACACCTCTTCTTCTTCTTCAATCCCACATATCGGTTGATATTCTTTTCAGCCATTTCTCCTTTAATGGTGACTATCCCCCCTTTGTAAGGGAATCGCAACTTCTGATGTAAGGTGGAGGCTATAGCTCGGGCTTGGTGCAACCATGGTCTTCCAAGGAGCAAATTGAAACTCGATGCGATATCGAGCACTTGGAATTCTACCAAAAAAGGGGCGGGCCTGATGATGACTTCCAGCTTTATCATGCCCAACACTTCTCTTCTGGCATTGTCATATGCCCTGACCATAGTTCGAGAGGGTAAGAAATCCGCAACTCCAAATCCTAAGGAACCCACGATTTTTAATGGACAGACATTCAGGAGGGATCCATTATCTATTAATGCCAAGGGTATCTGATTTTCTTTGGCATAAACGGTTATGTATAGGGCATCAATATGGGCTTCCCTATCCGAGCGGAGGTCTTTGTCTAAGAAGGATATCTGATTGTCAACTTCTACTGAAGCTATCATGTTGGCCAATGCATCTGGTGCGATATCAATGGGGACATGAGCCTTGCTCAAGGTTTGGAGTACCTTTTCTCGATGTGGGCGAGATGACATTAGTAAACCCCAGATAGAGATATTGGCCTGAGTCTTCTTCCATTATTTTATCACCATATCTTCTTCAGGAACCGTTATTTCTTCCGGTTCATCTAGGCGAAGAGGAGCCCTTCTCGCCACTCTTCCCGATCTAGTGATGACATCAACTTCTTCATCAGAGTCTTCATACCAACTCAGATCGAGCATACAGCATGGCAGCTCAGGTTCGGAATCGACCTCCATCATATCGACCTCTCCGAGTAAGGTCAGGGGATTTGACTTGGTATTTGGCCTTTTGGGCAGAATTATTTCATTTCTTTCTATTAAATCCTGGATCTCATGCCGAAGTCATATGCAGTTGTCTGTAGCATGCCCAGCCGCCTGATGGAATCCGCAGAATTTATTAGGGTCCCCTCTATAGGGAAGACTAGATTTTGGTTCCAGGGGCTGCAGTAAATTCTTTTCCACACACTTCTGCAGCATCTTTCCTAAAGACATAGGGAGGGGAGTAAACTCCATTTTATTCGACTCAACCTGCCGTGGGGTCTGAACAGCGACATGGTTCACTTCGGCGTGCTTTTTTCCTAGGGGCGCATTGAAACTCCTTCTGGGGGTGTCCGTAGGCATCCTGATCCTTCCCAAGCTAATAGCATCTTCTAGTTGTATTCCCGCCCCAATGAGTGCTTTAAAATTGGCATAATAGTTGCCAACCATGCGATCGTAGTAAATCGGCTGTAGGTTCTTGATCACCATCTGCACTTGATCTTCTTCTGTGGGCCTGTCTACCATCAAAGATGCTTTATTATGCCATCTCGAGATGTAAGCGGAAAACATCTCTTGAACTTCTTGCTTGGTTGTCTCGAGATCCCTTTTGGTCACATCCACCTCAGTGTTATAGTTATACTGCTTCAGGAATTCTTTACAGAGGTCCTCCCATTTGCTTATCTTGCTCTCATCTAAGGTCATGAACCACCTCAAAGCTCCTCCAGATAAAGTTCTTTGGAATAATTGGGTCATTAATTCAGGCCCAATCCAAATAGGTTGCAGCATCCTCACATAGATCTTCAGGTGGGTTGTGGGACATCCTGTTCCATTGAACTTCTCGATATCTGACATCTTAAATTTTACAGGCAAAGGGGCCTCGGGGAACAAAGACAGGCGATCTAAAATCCAATCGTCCTCTTTCCTCTTCATGGTTTTCAAGAGGTCCTCCAGTCTTCTAAGTCTCTCCCCATCTCCCTTAGATTCTTGCGCCGCCGAAGCACTATCCTAAACTATCTCCACATTATGCTCGCCATCCAATTTTGAATTTTTTCCCCCATTGCTCCCAGGGGACACCATCTTCCCTTTCTTCAGGTCTTGGGGTGCTTCCATGATATTCGGATCCTTAGTAAGTTCAGAATTTCCTCAGACACTTCGGCACCACTTTTCTCACTCATGTTGTCCTAATATTTAAAGGACCGGTGTCACGGTCTTTGACTCCCCAAGGACTATATCACACATGTCTTTCCGGATTTATACATGGAGGAAAGAACGAGGGGGCACCTCATGTATTTCTACTTGAACTCACAACAACAAGCACTCAAATGCACGCAACACCTATTGATTCATCATGCATGGGATGCTTAGGGTATGCAGCTGGTTGGGGGCTAAAAGACTGCCGCTAAGGAATAGTTTGGCCTACTCACATGTGATAAAAGATATCGCGTGAGGTCCAAAGGCCCATTAATCCCTATCATTGCATGAGCAGCGAGAAACCGGTTCACACAAGCCACTATCGCTTAAAGAAAGCATTGTAGCGGACTTGGATCCCCTGGCCCTCTTATGGTAAGGGCTTCACATCATTCATCATGAATGCAGGGCACTTATGATGACACATAAAGAAATAATTGCAGAAAGTTTCTTGAACCCTCAAAAGTCCCCAGCGGAGTCGCCAGCTGTGAATACCCGACCCAAAATCACTTGGACCTATTCACCTTTCCTTTACACCTTCTTCATAACCATCATCCAACATCTTTGGAGTCGCCACCCAAATTTTATTAAGGGACAAAAACTTGGGAAAAACACTTCATGTGACTCCATTCAGGCAACCGGATAACGAACCAAAGATGCTGGACCCGGGGATTCGTCATGGATGGGAAGGTGTTAGGCACCCATCCATGTTGGGGCGAAACTTTGTGCAATTAGAGGATTTTGTGTGCCTTGTGCAAGTGTGCAAGTGTGAGCACTAAAACATGTAATAACTGAAATATTAAAGAGAAAGGGGAGAAGAAGAAGAATGGACTTGAGTTTCCACTACTAGAAACCACCTACGTACCCCGGCGACCGGGTTCAAAGCCCACGTAATTCTTAACATGGCATCACAACAGTCACATCATCATGAACATCAACATCTCAACAATAATTGGCCAGACAAAAAAAAGGATTAGGATTACCTCTTGTAGCCCTCCTCTAGCTCCTTGGTATGGGTTGTGCCTCCCACAAAATTTCCTCCCACTCCTCAACTCAATCTTGGAGTTCTTCTTGATTTTCCCCTTTGTTGCCTTCAATGGATGATGCTACCCACGAAATTCTACCAGAGTTTTGCCTATGGAACTATTTTTTAAGTCTGGAGAGATAGAGTTTCTCCAAGCTTCAAAGCTTTATGAAGAGTGTTTGTGTAATAGAATATGTGTCCTTTGAAATGTGAGAGGAGGGTCCTATTTATAGTGTTCTGGGTAGCCTAGGGGCGTGGACCAACTTAATGATCAAGGTAATGGCCAAAAATCTGGGCCAAAACCGAGTAGAATCAGATTACGGGCGAAAATCGGGGAGAAAATGCGTTTCTGGGTATGCATGACCGCCATGGCCGGCGGTCATCCTATGGATGACAGCCAGGCCGGGCGGTCATGGGTGGAAGACCGCCCAAGCCCGGAGGTCATCCCGAGAAGACTGCCCGCGCCTATGCGTCTCACCCGTTCTTTCCTTTTTCGGTCCCGATTCTCCCCTAATTCCTCCCTGATTGATCCTACCGCGTAATTAACCCCTAGACTGTCCAGAATCCTCTGCTTTCTTGATTACTACTCCCCTCAATCATCTCCTAATTGACTAATTACACATTAATTTCTCATTTTAAGCAAAAATCATACCAAAAACGTTCTTGCTATTAAGGAATGATTTAACTATGATATTCTACGAAAATCAGAGCTAAATTTGTCCGCAAGTAAGGTGTTGATGGCCTGTGCAACTCTGAAGAAAAGTCAATACCTTATTAAATTGGACCCATACATTTATCTTCAACCCAAGAATAAATATAATTGGGTTTAATAAATAAACAAGCCCAAATTTAATGAGATAAAATATATTTTAGCAATTTTAGTCCTTAACATATCCTATGATTAAATCGTCTCATTAATCCTAGGCATATAAAAGTCCTAATTTCTATAACGTATAAATTCTACTAAAATTAACCCCATCCATGCTTCAACCTAAGACTAACTCATCGATCTTATGATTCGAACATGTCTGGAGTCTATTCTCAATATAATTTTCATGGGTCAAATTTGGGTGTTCACATGCATATATCTCGAGATGGCGCGACAAGGCATCATTGATGGTAAATAGGCCCACTGAAGAGGACCAAGTGCAAATGGTGATCAAGAATCTCCAACCGGCTTACTATGATCGTATGGTCGAAAACTACTATCGAAACTTCAAGGCACTTATCGGGGCTGGGATACAATTGGAGGATGCTATCAGCTCTGGGAAAATCAAGTCCTCTGTGGATGCCCCCTCGTCCAGAAGAAATTTTAACGTGTCTCAAGGAAAAAGGGCTGCTGAGGTGAACCATGTTGCTATCCAGGCACCACTACAGATTGGATCAAAGCACAGGGACTTTACTCCTCTCCCCATGTCCTTGGGGAAGATGTTCAAGAAATGCATGGAAAAGGGCTTGCTGCAGCCTTTAGACCCAAGGCCCGATCTGCCTCTTAAGGGAGACCCTAACAAGTTCTGTGAATTCCATCAGATGGCTGGGCATATTACTGATAATTGTACCCAACTCCGCCAAGAGTTCCAGGATATGATAGAGAGGAAAGAAATAATCCTACCCAAAAGGCCCTACACCAAGTTGAATCCACTACCCTTGCATGAGGAGATTGATATGATAGAGGTAGAGCCCGCACCTAAACTTGAATGCTTTGTACTTGACCTCAGTGAGTATGTAGATTCGGATGAGGAAGTTGATGTCATCACCAGATTCGGAAGGGTAGCAAGGAGGGCTCCTCTCCGTCTAGATGAACCTGAAGAAACAACGGACCCTAAAAAAGATATGATAGTTAAGCAGCTGAAGAAGACTCAGACAAACATTTCAATTTGGGGTCTACTGATGTCCTCACGTCCGCATTGGGAGAAGGTCCTTCAAACCTTAAACAAAGCCAGGTCCCTATTGACACTACACCAGAGACATTAGCCAACATCATAGCCTCTGTGGAAACTGATAATCAAATATCCTTCTCCGATAAGGATTTGCGCCCGGGCAGGGGAATTCATGTTGAGGCATTGTACATCACCATCCAAGTCAAAGATAACCAAGTGCCCTTGGTATTAATAGACAACAGATCGGCTTTGAATGTATGTCCCTTGAAAACTGCAAGCTTGTTGGGATTTGGGGCTATAGATTTCTTGCCATCTCGAGCAATGGTCAGGGCATATGACAATGCTCGAAGGGAAGTTCTTGGGATGATAAAATTGGGAGTGACCATCGGGCCTGCTCCTTTTGTGCTAGAATTCCAAGTGCTTGACATCGCATCCAGCTTTAACTTACTTCTTGGGAGACCTTGGTTACATCAAGCCCGAGCTGTAGCGTCCACTTTGCACCAAATGCTACAGTTTCCTTATCAAGGAGGGATAGTCACAATCAGGGGGGAGACGTCCGAGAAGAATATCAAGCCAGTATTTGGGATTGAAGGGGACGAGGAAGTGTCATTGTCGGGTTTTGTCTTTGAGTCTGCTATAATGCTGGACAAGTTGGTTTGCAAACCGCCTTACTATGACCCTTTCGGTAATGTGGCACTTATAGGGAGCATGGAAAAGATGAGGTATTTTCCAATCATGGGTCTGGGGAAAAGACAACAAGGGGTATTAGAGACCCCCCTAATTTCAAAGGCCACACCACCTTTTGGTCTGGGATACACTCCAACCTCAATGGATTTGGAAAAGCAAAGGGAAAAGAACCATGTAAGGGCTCTAGCTCGGAGTAGAAGCAAGAGTGGGACTTCCTTTTTGTGGATTTTCTGAACCATGGGTATGCAACATCACAAAAATTAGGAAGCTGGGATTTGAGCTATTTTTTGACTGCTATCTAGAAGAAGTGGAGGATCCAGAAGACGGAGAAGAGGAAAGGGGTGAAGAGGATGAAGATTTTGGCTGCAAACATCTCTTTGATAAAGACGAGGCTATTTGAAGAGACGGGTGTTGGTCTCTACTGGGTCCCTAGCTGAAGAGTTTGAAATTTAGTCTAAAGAATGCCAATAGGCGAGTCATTGTTATGTTATGTTTCCAAATAAATAAAGGCACTTTTCCTTTTGATATGTGACTATCTTGGCAATTTCTTCATGTATGCATGGTATATGTGAATATAATGAGCTGGACAAAAGTCCCTAAAATCTGTGGAAATTAATCCTAGGGCTAATACTAGTAAAAGCGACGACATCGATTGAGTCCCAAAAAATTCCAAGAGTCTAATTAAAAAAAACATCAAGTCACCTCTGTCATCAAGCAACCCAAACAAGGGAAGGGCTTCCAGAAAGCATTCAATTAAAAGATCAATTGAGGAAGACCCCATGGCGACTCAAAAGAATATAACCAAATTACAAGTCATATGGGGAAGCTTGAAGGAATCCGGAGGAAGGAAACTTTTTGGGACTCACAAACAATGTAAAAAGAACTACGTGAACTTGATTTCATGAGCTTCTACAAAAAGATACCCAAAACAATAGAAAGAGAAAAGGAAAAAAAAAGAAAAAAAAAGAGAAAAGAAAATAGTAAGCCATGAATACGTAGGAAGCCCAAATTGGGTCCGGTTCCATTTTTGTTAAGTAATAGTCCAAAGATTAAAAAAACAGATTAGGGGAGTTTTGTTCACTCATTTATTCGCATGTATTATGAATGTAAAGAAATAATTGTTGAGGTAGGACTCAACTCTTCTTGTGCTTTTTTCGGCTCGATTTGCCCTCCTCATCCTTGCCCTTTCTGATGGGACGTTCAGGTGACTCAAATCCTAGAGGCGCAGGCCCTTCTAGAAATGCCTCCCTTGAAAGACGCAAGGATCTTTCTGAAGCAGCCACTTCTTTCTTCAACCATTCTAAGTAGGGCATAGGAGGATGAATCTCAAAATGGCTGTCGATTGGTTCCCTTAAATGCAAAGCCCAACCTCCCTTGATAGCTTTCAGAGCAGCAGCCTTCATAGGACTGGTGACCAGAATGGGGATATCAGATGGAATTGTTTGGTTTATGCCAAACTACCTTAGTATCCTCCTCTACGATAGTATGTGGACCTCTCTATACCCGGGAGTAATACCCAATGCTTGCACATAGAACGGATGACCACTTCTTGCATTCCGAGCTACCGGCAAAACCACGTGTCTTGCGGGGCTTCAAGATCTTTCATGCAGGTAAACCATCCTCGAACAGTATGAAAGAAAACGGTATAGCCACGACGGACATAGTTTGTGGGATCAGCTCGAGGACGATCAATCAATGTAAGGTGTTTACATAGCCACATCTTCCAGAAGAGGGGAGATCACTATAACAAAATGGGGAGGTGAAAAGGACGATAATCAAAGAAAAGACAATCGAATATATGCACCTGGAGTAAAAGAGGAGAACCAGTCAGTGGGGCACTGTGATTGTCGGCCAGCGCATCCAAGCAGTGGAGGGTCTCACCCAATATCACAGGGGTAAAGCTCTGTTCACCAAAAAGCCTAGCCACTAGAGCGCCAACTTGGAGAGGGCAGATACCAGGGGATCCAACCAAGAGAAAATCCCGTACCAACACAAGGGCAAGAGCATGATTGTGTTCCTCTCTCCAACCGAAGTCCTTCTCCTTGCAAGGTTGTTCTGAGCCATCAAGGAAGTATCGGTCAATGATCTTTGATAGCTTCAGGTGATTGTTTTGATTCATGAAGAAGTGGACCTGACCTTCGGTTAGAAAGAGGAACTTGCTAACTCCGATGGGTTAGATCAACTGGTTGGAGTTGTTCTAGCTTAACCAAGGGATCTCGAGTTCGAGTCTTGGGAACGCAGCACTATAGGGGCTAGTGGCGCCAACCTTTATGGTTCTAATCATGCCATGAGCTGGATTAGTTTGGGCCCGTTGTTATCCCTTAAAGGTGGGTTGGCCCAGGACACCAGTGCGAAAGCAAAAACAAAAAAAAAAAGAAAGAGGAACTTGCTCACCTCCTTCAGGATAGCATCATCAAGGGAAACCATGGCAACACCC
The DNA here is from genome assembly GCA_028386065.3 of Turnera subulata. Lineage (NCBI taxonomy): Eukaryota > Viridiplantae > Streptophyta > Magnoliopsida > Malpighiales > Passifloraceae > Turnera > Turnera subulata. The sequence goes on from JAKUCV010005304.1 coordinate 176,756, forward strand.
TTTATGAATTTAGCTTTCAAGAAGGTGTTGAATTCATCCACCGTAGGAAACAGTTCTATCATGTCCTGCCCGAAACGGAATACATGGCGACTCTTGTCCCAAAATTTGGCAGCAGCGCGGATCAGATTTTCATTTATCACCACACCATGAAGCTTGAACATTCTGGACAAGCCCAGCATCGCAAAGTCTATGCGACATAAAGGGGAAACTGAATCGCCCCAACCCGTATTTACCGTACACAGGTGAGGGGTGAGTCCGAAGTGCTCACCGATGAAGGAAAGACAATCAATATGCACACTATAAATACTCAAGGTCTAAATATAACAGTCAAACCAAAGGACAAGACCCAAAACCGGTCCAAGACCGAAAAGACTCAAATAAAATCCAATTATCCAATTTTATCTTTCCGGGCCCCGTCACGGATAAGCTAGAGATTAGACCTGGTTATCAACACATTCCGGGTGCCAGACCAAATCCGGAGAACCCAGGGATCAACATCCCAAAAATACGAACCTAGGGAAAGACATCCCAAAAATAATCACGGGATAGACATCCCAAGCATAGACATGCTTATCACAAGAACCCAGGTCAAGGCCACCACAAAACAGTCTTAAACCATCGAGTCGTACCACTACTTACCACGTGACAATTATATTACTGTCAAAACCAAATCTCAGGGATCGACATCCCTAAACAAAATACCGGGATAGACATCCCCATCCAAAATACCAAGGATCGACATCCTTGTCACAATTTATTATTTAACCCATTTTATTTAGTGCCAAAACGACTCAAGGATAAACGTTCAAAAACCAATCCTAATACTGGGATAAACATCCTGACAACAATCAAGACAATGGGATAAACATCCCGAACTAAACCACAGCAAATATAATACTCAACTGTGCAATCACCAACAAAATATAATAACCGAGTAATACAGGCACATATTGAAGAAAATCCATCCTCACCTTGGCCGATTACTCAACTCCGGAAACAATGACCGGTCCGACGCCGGCTCCTCGGGAAACTGCTTGATATCCAAACCTATACCACAAGACAATATATATACATAAATGCACATAATCGGTATACTATGATGCCAATACTGCGAACTAATCCCATCCCGGTTCATATTCTTTATTTTCATCTTTTACCGAAAATATTATACCGTACGTTTATCCGAATATAATTTCGGTACCATACTTTAATTAAAACTCTTTTCAATATAATTTCATAAATAACTATAATTTTCCAAAATTATAATCACTATAATTTTCCAAAAAAAATAATAACCTATTTATAATTTTCAGAAAATATATATAGTATTTATCTTTCTATATATAATAATATTTTCCAACACAAAATTATAATTACCCTTAATTTACAAGGTACATATATATATATTTTCGTAACTATAATTTTCCAGAGAAAATAATATATATAAATTTCCAGAAATTATTTCATGATACATATATATTTTTTCCAATTAATAATAGTTTCCCAAAACATAACTTGATTATTTATCAAAGTATATATATTTATATTTTCCTCAAAATACCAGAATTAAATTGACCATAATTTTCTCAAAGTAAATATATAATTTTTTTCCAAAATTATATACCAGAATATGAAATAATAGGTATATATATATATATATACATATATATTTTTAATTAAACGGACTGGGCCATGAATAGTGCCGGCCCAGACCAAGGCAGCAGGCTTGCCAAGGTTCGGCCCAGCACCAGCCCACAGCCCAACCCAAGCTAACCCAGCCCAATCACGCCCAGCCCACACCCGCAACCCAGATGAGGCGTCGGGTCAAACCCGACCCACAGCCACGACCCAGAGGCAGAAGCGGGTCACCAACACCCAAGCTTACCTCGCGGCTGCAGCGGCACGGAGCGGCGGCGGTGCAAGGCAAGACACGGCAGCGACAGCGGCGCACGAGGGGAGGCGCGACGAAGGAGGCGGCTCCTGTCGGCGTGGCTTGCTGCGGCTGACGACGACGAAGAAGGTGCAGCGGTGACGGCTAAGACGAGGCGGGTCGACGGGTTGTACGGCGGGTCAACGGCTCTAGCGGGTGCGTCCGGTGGTGGAAAGCGACGGGGAAGGCGGCGTCGAGGTCGCTCCGGCTCGGGCGTCCTGCTGGTGGCGGCGGTGTGACGAGACTCGGCGGGGAACGGTCCGGCGTGCACAGTGCAGGGGCGCCTCCTGGGTGACGTCATTGTTCACCATTTATTTTTTTTTCTTTTCCTTCATTTTTTTCCTATTTTCCTTCTTTTTCCTTTCTATTTTTTTCTGATTTTTGCTTCTCTTTTTTTTGATTTTCAGTTCTTTTTCTTTTTTTCCATCTCTCTGTTTTTTTTGTTTCTTTTTTTTCCTTTTTTTCTTTTTCTCTCTTTTCTTTTCTTTTTCTATCTTTTTTTTTCCTCTCCTTTTTTTTTCCCTCTTCTCTTCTTCCTCTCCTGGTTTCTTCTTTTTATAAACCGTAAAAATCACTGTTGACCTGTGAATCTGTAATAATGCAACTTGTCTGCATTACAGAGCGATTCCGGTCCGGACCAGAAAATAACTGATACTGATACCCCCTTAGTTATTTTCCGGTGTGATTTTCCGAGAAGTTCCGAAACCCGAAAAATACCAACTTAGGTCCGAAAAATCCACGGAAAAATCACGAGTGCGGGAAAACTCTGGGTTTCGAAAAACGACTCCCGATTTACCTTGAATTAATTACCCAAGATTAATTCAACAGTAAATCACGGTAAAAAAACTTTTACAGTCCCGGTAAAAATCAAAATTTTTACCCGGGCTGTAACAGGAACACTCGCCATCCACTTAAGCACTTTAGCAAGGAAATCCTCACTCATGGTTGCCCTAGATGTGTTTGAGATATGTTCTGGCAAATTACAGGGATCTCTAGGTACCCAGGGGCTTATTTATACTGTTTTAGGGTCGGCGAAATTCGTGAAAACCCCTAAAAGCCCAATTCCAAAAGCCAAAAAAAGGAAATCTCAGGGACACACGATTGCCATTGCCGGCGGTCATGTCGTGAGGACCGCCACTGCCTGCGATCATCCATGCAAGACCACCGTGCAGCGGTGGTCATCCCCCACATGACTGCCCGGTCGATCGGCACGGGCCTGCCCAGAAAATTCCAAAAAATTCAGAAAAAATTGAGGAGAGGAAAGAAGGGTAGGAGAGAGAAAATAAAAGAAAAAGAGAGAAAAAAAAGTTACACCTGTTTACTGGAATCAAATTATTCACCAAGATAAGGGGCATTTGCTGGCTTTTACTTGAATTCGCTATGATAAATGTTCTGCGTGTGAGCAATGTCAGGCGCGCACAACTTACCAGGCCTTAATGCATAGTAGGGGAACGATATCCCCACCCTCGATTGTCAGGGGCGTGATGAACCCGTACTTCATGGGATGACATGAGGAAACACCCAAAGCTAACCAATAGAATAGGCTCCACCTCAACTCTTGGCAAGATATTGGGGGCATCCCCTCCTTTTTTGGTTTGTATGTCTCAAGGGGCATCACTGTGAACACCCAAATTTGATTTATAAGCTATAGTAATTAAGACTTTTATATGCCTAGGATTAATGAGACGACTTAATCATAGGATATGTTAAGGACTAAATTGCTAAAATTTATTTTATCTCATTAAATTTGGGCTTGTTTATTTATTAAACCCAATTATATTTATTCTTGGGTTGAAGATAAATGTAAGGGTCAAATTTAATAAGGTATGGACTTTTCTTTAGAGTTGCACAGCCCATCAACACCTTGCTTGCAGACAAATTTAGCTCTGATTTTCGTGGAAAATCAGAGTTAAATCATTCCTTAATAGCACGAATATTTTTAGTATGTTTTTTTGCTTAAAATGAGGAATCAATGTGTAATTAATCAATTAGGAGATGATTCAGAGGAGTAGTAATCAAGAAAGCAGAGGATTCTGGGCAGTCTAGGGGTTAATTACGCGGTAGGATCAATCAGGGAGAAATTAGGGGAGAATCGGGACCGAAAAAGGAAAGACGGGTGAGATGCGTAGGCGCGGGCGGTCATCTCGGGATGACCGCCGGGCCTGGGCGGTCTTCCACCCAGGACCGCCCGGCCTGGCTGTCATCCACAGGATGACCGCCGGCCATGGCGGTCATGCACACCCAGAAACGCGTTTCTCCCTGTTTTTTGACTGTAATCTGATTCTACTCGGTTTTGGCCCAGATTTTTGGCCATTACCTTGATCATTAAGTTGGTCCACGCTCCTAGGCTACCCAGAACACTATAAATAGGACTCCTCTCTCACATTTCAAAGGACACACATTCTATTACACAAACACTCTTCATAAAGCTTTGAGAAATAGTTTCATAGGCAAAACACTGACAGAATTTCGTGGGTAGCATCATCCATTGAAGGCAACAAAGGGGAAAAATCAAGAAAAACTCCAAGAATGAGTTGAGGAGTGGGACGAAATTGTGTAGGAGGCATAACCCAAACCAAGGAGCTAGAGGAGGGCTATAAGAGGTAATCCTAATCCCTTTTTGGCTGACCAGTTATTGTTGAGATGTTGATATTGATGATGATGTGATTGTTGTGATGCCATGTTATGAACTACCTGGACTTTGAACCCGGTCGCCAGGGTACGTAGGTGGTTTCTAGTGGTGGAAACTCAAGCCCAATCTTCTTCTTCTCCTTTTTTTTTTTAATATTCAGTTATTATGTGTTTTGGTGCTCACACTTGCACACTTGCACAAGGCACACAAAATCCTCCAATTGCACCAAAGTTTCGCCCCAACATGGATAGGTGCCTAACACCTTCCCATCCATGATGAATCCCCGGGTCCAGCTTCTTTGGTTCGTTATCCTGTTGCCTGAATGGAGTCACATGAAGGGTTTTTTGCAATTTTTGTCCCTTAATAAAATTTGGGTGGCGACTCCCTTATTTGTTGGATGATGGTTATGAAGAAGGTGTAAAGGAAAGGTGAATAGGCCCAAGTGATTTTGGGTCGGGTATTCGCATTCACATCCTACTTTTAGTTTGTATGTCTCAAGGGGCACGACACACCCCATTACTTTCAAACGCGGTTCATTGACATATGGGACATAGGGTCCAGACAATCCAACCATGAGAGAATCTGTGAGATTTTGAGGGAGCCAGAAATACCAATAACCTAGACACATCCAATCCAAACCCGAGAATGTGAGGAACCCAGAAGTGAGGCTACCGGACCATGAGATGACACCTAGATGTGAGACACCCAAAGACGAGAGGAACCCAGTTAGGAAAGTCTAGCCAAAAGCCAAAGACCCGATCTTTGTACCCAAAAGAGAGTCAGTAAACCCGTGAGACGAGCAAACACAAACTAGTAAGACAATGAGAGAACAGGAGGTACCCAGAGGTAAATGAAAAGTCAAAGACCCGATTCTTGCAACTCTGAGAGGAGCCCAGAACAAACCAACAGTGAGACTAGAGAGAACTGTGAGTGAGTCTGGACCTTGAGAAAATTAGGAGAGAACCCAAAGCCAGGACCTAGCTCCCGCAAGCCAGAAAAGAGTCCAGACATGAGGGATCCAGACCTAGAAAAGCCCAGTCAAAAAAGAGATGAGAAGAAAACCAGACATGAGCAGCCCAAATGAGAGAAAACCATGAGGGACTCCAGAAGCGAGGGAGTCCAGACAAAAATGCACCGTGAGTAAGATAAGGCAAACCAGAAATGAAGGTATCCAGATATGAGGGAAACCAGCCATGTGGGAGAAAACCGTGAGGAAGTCCAGACATGAGGGAAACCAGCCATGAGGGAGAAAACCATGAGAGATTCCAGACATGAGTGATCCAGACATAAGGGAAACCAGTGTGCCAAGGACCCAGCCCTTGCAATCCTAAGGTGACCAGATCTTAAGATATACAAGTCAGAAGCCAGGAACCTAGTTCTCACAATAAGGAAACCAGACAAAAGCCGTGTACCCAGTACCCGCAAAACCAAAGCCGAGGACCTGATCCTCGCAAAACTCTGGGATGAGATGATTCCCAAAAATCGAACGATGAATATCCAGCCGACAAGGATGAGATGATTCCTTGTCAACAACCCGATAGATGAGATGATTCTATCACCCCGGGTTGAGATGATTCCCAGAAACCATAGCTTGGGATGAGATGATTCCCAAACAGAATCCAGCCGACAAGGATGAGATGATTCCTTATGAACAACCCGATATATGAGAAGATTCTGCCCTGGGATGAGATTATTCCCGGAAACCATAGCTTGGGATGAGATGATTCAAAATCAGAATCCAGTTGACAAATATGAGATGATTGTTTGTCAACAACCTGATAGATGAGATTATTCTATCGCCCCGGGGTGAGATGATTCCTGGAAACCATAGGTTGGGATGAGATGATTCCCAAATAGAATCCAGTTGATTAGGATGAGATGATTCATTGTCAACAACCCGATAGATGAGATGATTATATCACCTCGGGATGAGATGATTCCTGAAAACCAGGGATGAGATGATTCCCAGAAACCGAGGGTCAGTCCAACAAAACTTCAGGATGAGATGATTCCTGAAGAGGAGCATGAGATGCTCCAAAACTTGTCACACACACTACACATTATCATTCAAATTTGGTTGTTCCTTTTTTACATTGTTTCGTCCTTAGTCCCTAAGGACTCACCAATGACGGGCATTTGTGAACACCCAAATATGATCCATGAACATTTTACTAAAAGTAGATTCCAAACATTCTCAAACTTGAGGTTAATGAGATGATTTGATTTTGAGTTAAGGAATGATAAGAATTTAATTTAGTAGATTAATGTATTTTGATAATCTAAACTTTTCTGCACTTAAATCTTAGGATTAATGAGATGATTTAACCTTAGGGTAAAACATATAATAAGGTTTATTTACATTAAAATATATTTCATTTCGTTACTTGGCTTCTTTTAGTTGTTTTTAACCCAATCATATTGAGATGATTTATTTTTAGATTAGAAATGGGTTTGAGGGTCCAAGTTAATTCTCCAGAGTTTAGCCATCCCATTAACACATTTCTTGCAGGCTAATTTTAGCTCTGATTTTCGTGGAAAATCAGAGTTAAATTATTATTTAAGTAGATTTTGTGTTTTTGGTATGATTTTGCTTAAAATGGATGTTGATGTGTAATCAATCAATTAGAAGATGATTGGGGGCAGTAACAATCAAGTAATGGAGTGATTATGGGCAATTTATGAGTTAATTACGTGGTAGGATCAAATCAGGGCAAAATTAGAGGGGATTGGGACCTAAAAATGGATAGAACACACAAAATCGGAAAGAGGCGGCGGCCATCTCGGGATGACCGCCATGCTCGGGCGGTCTTGGGCCCATGACCGCCGGGCATGGCGGACATCTAGACGAAGACCACCGGGCAGGGTGGTCATGGTGTCCTGGAATGATTTTTTTCCCCCGATTTTGTTTCTTTTTTTGATCCCACGCGATTTTAGACCAGATTTTCGAGCATAATCTTCATCATTAAGCAGGTCCACGCCCCTAGGCTTCTCAGAACACTATAAATAGGACCCCTCACACACATTTCAGAGGACACGCAATATTTCTCACATACACACCCATAAGCTCTGAGTGCTTGGAGAAATTGTATCTCTCTAAGCCTAGAGAAATATTCTTAGGTAGAAACTCTGGAGGAATTTCGTGGGAGGCATCAGCAGTAGTCTAGCAAGGAGGAATCAAGAGGAGGACCAACCATTGAGCTTAAAAGTGGCAAGAAGTTGGGTGTAGATCTCAACCCATTGCAAGGAGCTAGAGGAGGGCTACAGGAGGTATCACTAAACTCTTTTGATTGATTCATTGTTGATTATGTCTTGATGCTTTTGATGATGTAAGTGGCCGATTTGTCCTATGTTTAGAACTAGGTGGCTTTGACCCCGGTCACTCGGGTACGTAGGTAGTCTCGCTTTTACAACGGGATTCAAGCCAAATCTTCTTCTTCCCCTCCATTCTTTTATTTTCCACACTTGCACACTCGCACAAGGTACACTTGCATTTTTCAATTGCACATAGTCTCGACCCAACACGGATGGGTGCCTAACATCTTCCCATCTGTGACGAACCCCCGATCCCATGACTTTGGTTCGCCATAACCATGTAGCCTAAAGGAGTCACATGAAGGTTTTTCCCAAAGTTTTGTCCTTAATAAAATTTGGGTGGCGACTCCAATGTCATGGGATTGACCCGAGGAAGAAGGTGAAAGGATTAGCTGAATAGGCCCAAGTGATTTTGGGTCGGGTATTCACACAACCATATGGAGATGTAGAGTAAATTTCGAGGACAATTCAAGAAAAGTTGCAAACAGCCTCAGACACAGGCTCAGCCTGTGCATTCTGCAGAAACCAAAAAAGAAGAGAATGAATATAAAATTCGCGCCACTTGTAGCAAAGCAGAACTGGCACCTGTAACCATATCCTGAGCACATCAGAAAAATTCCTAAAGATAAGGTAGCAGCAATCATACTGCTTGGAGAAAAATCCACTTAAGGAATCAATATCCTCTCCAAAAGTCGTCTACTCGCTTGCATCAGTCGGATCTCAACCCCCCTCCTATGGCGCTACATCCTGACAAGCACGCGAGCAACCAACTTGTTCAACCACCATGCCTCCAAGCAAGTGGGGAGAGGAAAGGGAGACCTGAACCGTGCCTATAAAAAGAAGAAGGAAGGGGGGATCGATTGAGGGAGATTAGAAACCTATAGAAATATTTGGGCGAGGGCAGAACCTAGAATCACCAAGGGTTCAGGTAGACACGATTCTACTCCCTCTTCTGGGTAGAAACCGTGTCGCCTCTAGCCTCTATTCGTTCCAAACACTATGTTAACCCTTATCCTCCCTATTTCTATAACTCTGATTATGAACTGAACAACCCCTCTTAGGTTGAAGGGGTATAACATGTCCTCTGTTCGATTGAAATAAATTGCCCATTTGATGTTCTTAATCCGTTTTCTTGTCTTGACTGTTGTGAACTTACCCCATGCTTGAGTCTTGATCAAACCTATGCATGATTACAGGTAGCTAGGTGAAGAACCGAGGGGTGAAATCATAGCTACTGGACCTTCAACAACAAGCCCTTAGTTCTTAGCTTTTAACCAAGCCGAGAGCTAATTGAGGAATTAGCCTCAACACTGCCCTTAATCCCGAAGATTTGACCGGTGCAAAAACACTAAGAATGAGTGAGAATCATTGGAGGCACCTGTGAGCAAAAGCAAGTGGGTACAGTATAGGTCGAGAGCCACTGCAAGAACCAACCTTTATATCTTGACTACATGTAGTCGACAGGCCCAGTCACAGGCTCAGCCTATCACAGCATAAGTCAAGTAGATAACACTATTTTTAATCTGATTCTTGATTGACTATTAAGAAGTTTAATCTTACATAGTAGCAACTTGGTGAAGGACCGGGAGGTGAAGCCAAAATTGCTAGACCAACAGTAGTCAGCCTTCACTCCCTAGCCATTCGAGAGAAGACATGGAGAGACTATGGGAAAACATGCCCCAACATTAAACTTCACCCTTAATGGATATCTATACCTAGTGATAGGGGTAGATAGAAACTTAATGAACTATCAATAAGATCGAGAGCCGTTGGTAGTATACTAGGTTGGGATGCCTCTCCAAGACATCTTATTAAACACAGGCCATCAAACAGGCTGAGCCTGTTGCGGTACTATTGGGAAAGTTAAGGCATGAAAACGAGGCATGTGAACCATGGATGCCTAAGATCTTCCTCAATCTGATCCTTCCTCACTTCAGTCCCACTGTTAATTTTATTCAACTAGATATTTTACTTTAAATTCACTCACACTCATTTCTATTGTTTTTAGCCTAAATATATCTACTTAAAAGTAACAAGATTTAACCCAGTCCCTGTGGATACGACCTTGATAAGTACTACAGCAACCCTGTGCACTTGCAGGAACTATTCGTGATAATAGAACACGCATCAAGTTTTTGGCGCCGTTGCCAGGGACTGACACTTGATCCTTTTACTTCTTATTTTGATTTATTAGGCTCTTATTCATCTAATCTTTTCTTTTTCTAAGTTTGAAGCTTTCAGGTGGTGCATGCCCCAAACCAGGAGCAAACAACCACCTCTAGCCTTTAACCAAGAAACAGAAAAGTCAGCCCACCAGACTCGTAAGAAAAAAAAAGTGAAAGCAGCAGAACATGGCGGACAGATAGAACCAAGGAGCAAACCTGGAGGTTGAAACCCCTACATTTCGACGTCACAGCTCCTATAACCACCAACCACAATAATCCACAACAGCATAGCCATTCCAGATGTTGATGCCCCATATGAGATTCGAACCAACCTGTTGAGCATGCTGGAAAGGCGCACTTTTGGAGGCACACCCTCAGAAAATCCCAACTCACACTCGCAGAGCATTCTGCGGGTGTGCAGCACTGTCAACATGGTAAGCCGTTATCTACTGAAGATTTCAATATTTATATAAGACCAGAGTACAAGCCAATTGTTTCTTCTCTTCAAGCACGGAAAGAGCAGGTTAGTTTCTCTGAGCTGCAGAGTTTTTTGATGAGCCATGAGTTCATCTATGATGATCCGTTGAAGGCCCTCAATATCAATGCTCCTGCGCATCTTGTTACATCGCCAACTCCACTGGTTGCTGCTTCCTCTGCTAATATAGTTGAGCGCATGCCATATGAAAATTTTTCTCCTCATGGCCGCGGTGGTTGCCAAGGCTATCGTGGCCGAGGGGGAAGGGGAGGACGTGGTGGTGCTGGTCGTGGTAACTGGAATTCTCAACCTGGTCGTATTTATTGTCAAATCTGTGGCCGACCGGGCCATTCTGCTACTCATTGTTATCAACGCAATACTGCTGCTCAACCGAGTGTCAACAACACTCAACCGGTGTCTTCTATGTCCAGTGCCTATACGCCTTCGACTTGGTACCCAGATACAGGGGCCACTCATCATGTTACTTTTGATCTGTCTCAGTTTCAGAAATATGACGACTACACTGGTGTAGAATCTCTTCAAGTTGGTAATGGTGCTAATCTACCAATAGCAGATAATGGTTCTCAGATTTTTACAAACTTTCTTTCGGCGTTTACAACTTACTAATGTTCTCCATGTCCCTGCTATTACTAAATCCCTTTTATCAGTCCAATGCTCACGATAACCATGTATACTTTGAATTTCACCCCACCTTCTTTTGTATCAAGCACAAGGACACCTAGAGAGCGATTCTCACAGGACTGAGCATTGATGGTCTTTATTGTCTTTCTTCGGCTGTCATTCGTTCTCGGATGGAGGCATTTCTTGCTGTGCGCGTGGATGCTATTGTGTGGAATAGGCAATTGGGACATCCTCATTACCGAGTCCAACAGCAGATCATTGCTCACAATTTCTTACCAGTTCAGTGTCCAACAAAGTCTGTTTTGTGTCCTCATTGTCCTTAGGGAAAGAGTCTAGGAAGCATCTTTCTATTTCCAATAATTGGGCTACAAGTCCCCTTGAATTGCCTTTTCAGTGATGTTTTGGGGACCTCCCCGGAGTTTAGTTGTGATGGTCATTTTTATTATCTTGTGTTTATTGATGATTTGTGTTTATTGATGATTTCAGTAAATTTATTTGGTTTTATCCTCCAAAGTCTAAATCTGATGTCTTTTATATTTTTCAACAATTTCAACAACTAGTTGAGCGCATGTTTGATAGAAAAATAAAGGCAATACAAACTGACTGGGGAAGGGAATTTTGGAAGTTAAATAAATTCTTTCAAAATTGTGGTATCCAACACCGTATCATGTGCCCCCACACACATGAACAACAAGGATCTGTTGAGCGAAAACATCACCATATAGTTGAAACTAGACTCTCATTAATGGCTACTGCTAATATTCCTCGCCCTTTTTGGCACTTTGCATTTGGAACAGCTACTTTTCTAATTAAGAGGATGCCCATGTCTGTTAATGGGAAAAAATCTGCCTATCAGTTCTTTTCAATCACATCCCAGATTTTTCGTTTCTTCGGGTACTAGGTTGTCTTTGCTTTCCTTATTTAAGGTCTTATAATAAACAAAAAATTGATTACAGGTCAACTTCGTGTGTTTTTCTTAGTTACAGTCCTAATCATATGGGTTATAGAAGTTATGATTTCAAAAATAAAAGATTTTATATAGCACGACATATGACTTTTCATGAACATGTATTTCCTTTTGAACAAAACACTGCTGCAATTTCTTCTCAGATTCAGAATGAGGACTCCTGGATTCCTATGCCTCTCAGTGTGTTCTTCCCATCAACACAGCAAGGTAAGACTTCTGGTCCTACAATACCTCCTTCCTCCTCTAATGAATCCCCACGATCTCCTACACAAACACCAACTCGCACTACTCCTATAATATCGAGTCCATCATCTAATTCAACACCATCTCCTACCAGTCCTGTTCTATCCTCATCGCCTCCTTCACCTACTCTATCGAGCCCTGATCACTCTCCTCCTTTGGCTTCTAGTCTTTCTCCAAGTCCACAACAACCACCAACTAGGACACATAGAATGTCCCCTCGAACTAATCCTAAACAAACCACCAGGTACTCTCCCACTACTCACTCATCAGAAACTTTAACCTAACCTGAAACTGAACCTTCATCCTTTACCGAAGCCAAGAAATATAAAGTCTGGAACCAAGCTATGTTAGAGGAGATGAATGCACTCATTGCCAACTAGTGCCACTTCTGTCTTTGATGAATTTAATCGGCTGTAAATGGGTGTATAAGATTAAACGAAGAACGGATGGGTGTATTGATCGCTATAAGGCCAGACTTGTAGCCAAAGGATTCCACTAGAGAGAAGGCCTTGATTACACAGAAACATTCAGTCCTGTTGTGAAACCAACAACTATCAGAATTATTCTATTTTTTGCTTTGTGACACCGATGGTCTATTCGGTAGTTGGATATAAGAAATACATTCTTACATGGACACTTACAAGAACGGGTCTTTATGGCACAACCTCCAGGTTATGCAGACAGTGCCAAACCCACGCATGTCTGTCTTCTCAAAAAGTCTCTCTACGGTTTGAAACAAGCACCTCATGCTTGGTACTCCCGCTTAAGTGCAACATTGGTTACACAAGGGTTTGTTATCTCGGAAGCTAAACCATCCTTGCTCATCTACAATTGGGATGGTACTAAGGTTTATGCTCTTGTTTATGTGGATGATATGTTAGTGACTGGCAGTGACCCGGATTTTGTGAACAATTTACTCGGCTTTTTGAGCAGGACTTTTGCGATCAGGGATCTTGGAGCACCGAAATATTTTTTTGGGTCTTGAACTTCATCAACACGGCGACGGTCTTGTTCTTACTCAGGATAAATAGATTCGTGACATTCTTCAGCGAGCTGGGATGGAGCAATGCAAACCTATTCTTACGCTTGCCTCTACTTCACACACATTGCGTCTTGGCAATGATGACCCTCTCTCTAGTCCTACTATTTACAGGCAATTAGTGGGATCCTTGCAATATTTAGCTATTACAAGGCCGGATATTGCCTTCTCGATGAGCAAGGTAAGTCAGTTTATGCACTCCCCTACCACAGAGCATTTGGTAGCAGTTAAACAAATACTGCGGTATTTCAAACTAATGGCAATGTATGGTTTGTATATCCGACCGCTGCGTCCTACTGATGTGACATTTATACGGATGCGGATTGGGCAAGCAGTCTTGATAACCAAAAATCTACAGCTGGTTTTCTAATTTATCTTGGCAGAAATTTGGTGGCTTGGGCATCCAGGAAGCAGAGGACAGTTGCTAGGAGCTCAACCGAGGCTGAGTATAAAGCCATGGCTGATGGTGCTGCTGAGATGATGTGGGTTCGGTTTCTACTTTTGGAATTGGGTGAACAAGTGACGCCGCCTATGATGTGGTGTGATAATCTGGGTGCAACCTACTTGAGCCATAATCCGGTACTTCATGCACGTACGAAGCATGTGGAGATAGATTTAGACTTTGTTCGAGAACAAGTCCAACAAAAGCAGCTTCGGGTTCTGTTTATTGGGAGCGACGATCAGGTGGCAGACATTCTGATAAAACCTCTCTCAACAGCTCGCTTTAATCATCTTTGTGACAAACTCAACCTTGGTATTACACCGGGTTGAGTTTGAGGGGGAATGTTAAGGGATATTGATGTACCTAGAGATAATGATGTATCTTAGGGTAAGAGCTAACTACTAATGTTATCAATCTGTACAGCTAGCTAGCTATTAGACTTACCTCCTCTTATCACTAAAGTTATGTTCTACTATAATACTGTATCTGCTACTATAATACAAGCACCAAGGCACCAGTGTTGTGTGTGCCGATTTCTATTAGTGTCTTAGGTTACTATAGCGAGTTACTCGGAAGATACTCGAACTCGAGTCGAGCCTGGATGGTTATCAAGTCAAGCTTGAGCTTAGTATTACTCGACTCGCAAAGCTTGCTAGCCTTTTCGAGCTTTCTTATTATTATTTTTTTGGGCTTTCCTATTATTGTAAGACTTTCCCCATTTATAGATTTGATTTAGGCCTGTAATTAGTAGTTTGGGCTATTTCTTGAGCCCTACAATTAATTTGAATGATTGAATTTAAAGAATTATTAAAAAGGAAAGAAATCAAAACCAAATTCTATTATTTGATAACCTAATGGCTATTGCTAAACGCCGAACCTATGAACAAAAACGAAATCACAATCCCTAATCCTTCTCTCTCCTCCATCTCCCACAATCTCTAATTTTTTTTTCCTCTCGCCTGGAAATTTTAAAGACCTAACCCACTCATCCGCCACCAACGTTTGCCACTTGGCGCCGCCACCACCACCACCCTTTCATCATTTCTTGTTCTCCCTATTCTTCTTCGTCAACATCTACTCCTCTATTCTTCTTCAAGTTTCTGCCCACATCCGAGTCTACTTTTCCAGCTGGTTCTCTTTGGATTGCCCTTGAATCTCATTCCCAACTACTGGTCGCCGTCTTGAAAATCCACCGCCATCTGGTGTTCCCTTGTTGTGCCATCACGTAGTCTAACCTTGAAGCCCATACAATTGTAACCCATCCTCTCTTCCTCTGGTGCTTTTCTCTCCATCTAAGGGTTTGTAGTATAAACGATACTAGCTGTTCCCTGCCTTTTGATTTTGTTGTTCCTCTGTGGAGTTGTTCGAGCTTACATTAATGAGTTTTGACGAGTTGAAATCAAATTCCTGAATCCAACTAATACTTAACGAGCTTTATCGAGTCGAGCTTGAGTAATACCAAAGCTTATCGAGCTCGAGCTCGATCTCAAAGCTTGGGTTTTTCTTAACGAGCTCGAGTCGAGCTTGGCACTACTTGGCTTGACTCGGCTCGTTTACACTCCTATCCACCACCGGACCACCACGCGCAGCACTACCACCATCATCACTCCCTCCTCCGTTGCACACGCTGCCACACCGCCACCCTCCTTCCTCCACCCTCTCTTCCTTGCCGCGCCCCTCCACCCAACGACGACGCCGAGCCAAGATGAGCAGTGAGTCGTGCTTCCTCGTCACCTTCACCACGCCTGCAGCCGTGCTCCATGCCGCCTCAAGAAGCTCGCACCGTTCATCTTCCTCCTCGCATCGCACCGCTGCCCCCAGCCGTCACCTTACGTTGTCCAGTCTCGCCGAGTCGATTGGTGAGTTGACTCGCCGGTTGCGAGCTGGGTTGATGGCCTGAACTTGGTCTGTCGAGTGGGCCTGAGTGCTTGGCCAAGCTTTGTACTAGCTGAGCCAAAAAGGCCTGCTCATATACTTGCATCTAGGCTGGCCAGTTTGTTTGCACACATATATTTAAATAATCAGATTATATAACGGTATAATGATAATAATAATTACAATGATGATAATTATATGTATACACTGAGTTAGGGAACTTGAATTTGTTGTTTAACCTTTCTCTCAATAGTAACCAACTTTCAGGTACCATTCCCCCTGAGTTCAAAATGTTGTCAAGCCTTGAATACCTCAATTTAGCATAAAATAATCTCAGTGGACCAATTACTAAAGAGCTTGGAGAGTGCTTGAGGTTGTCATATATAAATCTCAGTCATAATAAGTTTGTAGAGAGAATTCCTCTAGAGATTGGACACCTTCATCTGCTCAGATACCTTGATCTTAGCTAGTGGTGGCAAAATGGTTATCCATGGGTATCTATGGGTTGAGACATAAATGGTTCATAGGCATTTATACCCATTTATCTATTTATGACCCATCAAAAAATTTAATTGGATAACCATATCCATATTTAATCATTTAATATAGTTCATACCCATCTACCTATTTAATTTTAATATTAATTTTTAAAAATTTGTGTTTTAATATTTTTATCGTTTTAAATATTAGTCCGAGCTAGCTCATATTAACCCGAGACAAACCAAATAAGCAAAATTAAGCACGAAAGGGATAGACATGGTCAGGCTTAACCTGGCCCACAGGGCCCAATTAGGCCCGCTTGGATTAGCCCAACTTGGCCCACTTTGGGCCTAATTAGGCCCATATGATATGGCCCAAATTCGGCCCAACTCAGCCTGCTCGGGGCCCGCTAAGGCCCGTTGGTGGACCGAGATGGACCCAACTGGGCACACGAAGGTTGGGCCTGGTCAGGCCCAATTTGGCCCAAAGTAGAATTAGATTATAAATATTTGGATATCATGGATATCCATTATTCAACCCACAAACACCCATGATTAAATGGGTTTAATGGGTATATTTTATCCATTAAGACCCAATTAATTTTACACTAATCCATTTATACCCAAAAGACCCATTTATGAATCCATTAAGACCCAATTAATTTTCTACTAATCTATTTATACCCAAAAGACCCATTTATGATGGTTCCTAATGTTGGGTACCCATTATCCTTCAAAATAGGATTGACAATAGCACAATTCTTCCAAATGGAGCATCTTTTCAGATCTAGCCCGTGCTGCAAAGACCATACTTCAAGGTGGAAAATTTGTTGTTCTTGAGTTTTCATAAGAGATAGAAGAAATCCTTCTTGAAAAGATATTTCCTCATAGCTTCTGA
Source organism: Turnera subulata (assembly GCA_028386065.3). Taxonomy (NCBI): domain Eukaryota; kingdom Viridiplantae; phylum Streptophyta; class Magnoliopsida; order Malpighiales; family Passifloraceae; genus Turnera; species Turnera subulata. Next base: position 193,855 of record JAKUCV010005304.1, read on the forward strand.
CTTATTTTAACTTCACAAAAGATCCATCAACCTCACTAGAAAATGTGAGAACAACTTCCATTAAAGGAGAAGAAAACTCACAAGAAGGGAAAAGAACTCACAAAAAAGGCAGAAGATCCAACTAAGTGGAAAAATCTGGTGATAATTATTAAACCGAGTAGAAAAACAAAGAAAAGAACAAAAAAAAATGAATTCTTCAAGCTGAGTTCTAGAGAGGGAAGAGAGAAAAATAAGGGGAGAGAGAGTCTTAGTCCACAACCTCTCTGGTCTTATTCTAGCAACCTTCGATCGGTTATCAAGCTTGACATCCATTAATATATCTTACAATGAGTTAGAGGGCCCTCTTCCCAACTGTAAGGCCTTTCAAAAGGCATCATTTAATGAGTACAGAAACAACAGTGGTCTCTGTGGCAAAATGAGTGGCTTAAGACCATGTTATACAACTAAAAGCAGCAAACCGATGGCTCGGAAAACAAAAATGGTGATTGCAATCACAGTCATCGGATGCTTACTTTTGCTTTTTTCTATCGAGGGATGCGCCTTTCTCACTTACGTAAGAGGTAGAAGGAAACAACAACAAGCAGTGGCTGCAGAGCACATATAGATTTGCTCACAGTACTAGGACACGACGGGAAGCTGTTGTATGAAAACATAATGGAGGCCACTGAGGGTTTTTGAAGATTTTGCGTGGTGGGCAAAACCTCACCTAAATGAATTCTATAAATTTTTCCAGAATTGCAAGAACACGGTATGAACACTGCTGCTGGTGCAGTCAAGGTTTTTTTAATTTTTAATCACTCAAAATTTTGTGTTTAACTATATTAGAGCAAGTCAACAAAACTTGCAATGAAGTGAAAGAAGTTCAGAAACCATTCCCATTTCCATTTCACTTATTTAAATCAATTGACATAGGCAATATATATAGGCACTTGTGTGCGCATGCCACGCATGTTGCACCAGTAGACCACTCAACTTGTACAAGCAGACCACAAAATGTGATTTTAGCATCTCAAAAATATAGATAGCAAAACATTACATCTTTTAATACTACACGCATGTAAAAACAAAAGTAAGCATGCTCACTTTCCACTTTGTTGCTGCTGCCATTTTTCAGCAGACCACACATGTTCCAATGAAGCTTAATCAATTCCAACAGTTTTGGCTCAAAATACTGGGGAAGTAGGACATGGAACTGTGTGCAAGCTCTATGGTTTTTGTCCACATCCAAAGCACTCTTTCTTGGTTTATGAGTACATAGAGAAAGGAAGTTTGAGGGTGGTTTTGACCAACGAGGAACAAGCAACGGAATTAGATTGGACCAAGAGATTAATTAAATACTGTTAAGGGGCTGGCCAAGTGCTTTATCCTCTCTACACCATGATTGTTCTCCTCCAGTTCATAAAGATGCGTCAAGCAGTAACATTCTCCTGGACAGAAAATGGGAAGCACATCTATCTGATTTTGGCACTGCTAAGCTCTTGATGCCTGATTCATCCCACTGGACCTCAATTGCTGGTACATTTGGATATGCAGCACCAGGTGATACATATATATTTCTCTTCAGAGTCCTAACTATATAATTTACATGCATATTGTAATTCTTAGGATTTTTTTATTTCCGTCTCAAGTGCTTTACCCTAACAAAACTCAATCCGACCTGGGCCGCGCACCTGGTTGGTTATAGTGTGTGAGTCTTTCGACAGGATTTGTTCATACACAATCCTTAGGATGTTTAGCTTATGATAATTTCTACTACTTTCAATGTAAATAACTCCGTAATCCTAATAAAAAGTTAAGCACTAACAATTTTTTATTTTTGTAGAGATAGCTTACATAATGAAAAGTAAATGAGAAATCTGATGTATACAGTTTTGGAGTGGTAACACGGGAAATAATAATTAGGGGTGAGCAAAAAATTCGAATATTCAAAATTCGTATAGAATCCGAATGAATCTGTACCGAAAAGAGGAAATCTGAACTGTTCCGTAACGAAACGGAATGGAATCCGAACTGTTTGATGAGAAATGGAACGGGATGGAGTTTTAATCTAAAAATTCGTGGAGCTCCAAGATCCGAACAAAATAGTGTGAACAGGTAGTGCCAAAAAAAATTGGAAACCTGTAGCCCAACCAAATTTCAAATTCTTTACAATCAAAATTGGAGGGAAAATAAAAAGTATGTAATAAACTTGATATTTTTAGCTCTTATTTTATTTTCATAACAAATTACTTAATAATTTTTGCACTTTAATTTTAAATAGAAATTATGCCATAATTTTATAAATGTTCTTTTGAGTACCAAATAAGTATATATGGTTATCATACAAAAATTTTAAAATATATATAAAATATTGTATGATTTTTATACAAATGCATTAAATAATCTTTTTATAATAATAATGTCATAAAATAATTTTGTAAATTTTATAAATAGAAGTGTTTAAGTTGCAAGCGCATGGTTTATTGTAGTTTTGTAAAAAATGACATGGTTTCAACTGAGCTTATAGAAAATTGCTAACTAGTTAATAGGCACATAAAAATATAATTTAGAATTTAGAGTGTTACAAGAGTACATAAGGTATGATTAGTCGATTACTTATTTATCAAGCTAATAGGTAAAGAAAGTAAAGAAGAAAAAATCCCAAAACTAAGAAACTAAGAGTATAAGATTGGTAATAGTAATATATTATGTGTATTAAAATAATTTTACATAATGAATTACTCTTCTATTATTTGGTGAATATATAATGATTATAAGTTATTCTGAATTCATTATCGAGGAGTCTTTTTTATGTATATTTTATGGTTGAATTCTCATATTTCTCTAATTCGGTATGAAATTCATGTATTATATGCATGTTATTTGCATATTTTTTTCTTTATTTTTCCAACTATGGTTTTATGAAAATTCCGAAAATCCATAAGATCCGCTCCGAAAATTGATGTTCCGTGGAGATCCGAAATCCGTACCGAAATTATGGTCTCTGAAAATTATGGAGCTCCGAGAATTAAAAATAGAATGGAGTACCGTAAGATAAGAACCGAAATATTTGGAGCTCCGTTCCGAAACTGGTATTTGGTACGGAGACTGTACCCTGCTCACCCCTAATACTAATGGGGAAGCATCCTGAAGAATTGATATCATCTCTCTCGTCGCCACCGTCCTCATCATTGCCATCTTCATCATCGTCTCCACCTTTATCTGTGAATCGACCAGCACTACTGATGGAATTGCTAGATCAGCGCATTCCACCACCTAGAAATAGAGTTGCAAATGGTTTAGCTTGCATTACAAGAATAGGACTTGCTTGCTTGAATGTCAATCCCATTTCTCGGCCCACAATGAGACAAGTTTTTTTGGAACTCATACCTAGGCGGCCTCCATTAGCAGGGGCGTATTTAGGGGGAGCCAATTGCGGCCATGGCCCCCCTTAAGCTTTCTACATGTATAGATATTTCAGTGTTTTAACATGTAAGGACTGGTTGTTCAGTGGTAAAATGTTGCAATGGCCCCCCTTGAACGTGGGTTTGATATGTCACAACCCTATTTTTCTCAACATTTTCTTACCTTTTTCTTTACCTTGGGCCTCCTTCAGCAAAATTTGTTGGGTTGGGACCCCTAATCTGCTGGGCTGGCTCCGCCCCTGTCCATTAGAGCAACCACTTTCTTCCATTAGATTGGATGATTTATTGCCTTCCATGAAGCCTTTTTCTTTTCTTGTTACTATATGCATGACTGGGATACTCTTCTAATATAAAAAAAAAAAAAAAACTTGATGAGGTTGGAGCTCAGATTCCGTAAAGTCTTTCGTCCGGCTACCATATTATGTGCTTCAACAATAAGATAGGAAGTTGATCAAAGTATTGTTTAGCTTTTGTTGAGAAGACTTCTTTTTTTTTTTTCTTATTTGGGGATGGCTTTATAGTTTATACAATAATACAACCACAAAATAGGAGAGATATATAAAAAATAAAAGTACAAACTATTGAAGAAAATGAAAGTTCAACGACGATGGAGAGAGAGGATTGGAGAGGAGAAAAGAACCCATATCTTTATTTATTGATTACCTTCCCTATGGTATTCTGTTGGGTAAAATCTTTTTCAGTATGGTACTCTATTCACTTGCATATTATTATTCTTCTTCCACCTCTTATGCATCCTTTTGCAATTAAATAATATGTTCAGGTTTGTGATAGTTGTGGTATGAAAATTGTATTACTTACAAGGATGACGCGTATACCCTTTTCCTAACAAAAACACCTAATCATTGGTAGTTAATGCAATTATCCCACCTTACAAGGATGACGCGTATACCCTTTTCCTAGCAAAAATGCCTAATCATTGGTAGTTAATGCAATTAAGGACAAACATATTGCAAATTAACTTAATAGATGGCAGGCTGAATTTAATTTTTATTGAATGTACTCATAATGAGCAACAACTTACAATATATATAGTCTAGCTACTAAAATTTACATGTAACGGGAACGAAACAATGTCATCTCCAATAGTAATAGTGTGACCTCCTGATGGCAGAACAGTGTAAGCATTGTAATCTACAACGCGCAAACTGTCGCAAAGTTAAGCACAAACCTAACATTTTTCGAACCACCAGCCGGAACAAAAACTCTCTGGAAACCAATGACTTGCTTGATATGAGTTGCAAGAATCCCTTGTGGGGGCTTAGAATAAGCAATTACAACCTCGCTCCCATCCTTAGAACCTGTGTTTTGAACTTCAACTTCAAACTCAATCTTTTCCTTGCACTCCAGGTCAACTATTCGGACTGATGGGCATGGAGGATTGTAAGAGTCATTTTCATATTTGATGCCATAGCAGTGTTGAAACTTGTTTAGCTTTATTTGTGCTGATCTCACTGCGGGCTTTAATGTGTAGTTGAATTTGGTGTAGCTGAGGCCGTAGCCAAAAGGAAAAACTGTGGAACCAGTGAAGAATTTGTATGTTCGACCCGGATAGCCTAAGCTGTCTACTGGCCTTAGTGGCATGGATGTCATTGGCAACATGTCAACATAACTATCTTCATGCCATGTAAGAGGTAGTCTTCCACCTGATGAAAGATATATATCATCAACCCAGGTAACTATTAAAAATGCATACTTGGCCAAATAACATCAGCAAAATAACTACTTACCTGGGTTGTATTTGCCAAAGATAACATCAGCAATTGCCGGACCACCTCTCTCTCCCGGGTATCCGACCCACAAGATTGCACCGATTTTAGGATTATTCTTGGCAAAAGAGATGTCTAAGCCACCTGCAGAGAAAAGCACCAGTACAACTGGACCTTTGGCAGCATTGGCCACCTGATTAATGAGTTGAGTCTGGTTACCAGGGAGTAGGAGATCGTCCCTGTCCAAACTCTCAGCTTCAATGGATAAATCTATCCCGGCTGCGATTATGGTGACATGCATCCGCCTTAGCTGCTGCTTGTGTTGCTGGGAATATTAAGCTACCATCCTTGCACTTTGTGTCACTGCATCCCACCTGATAGTCCACTTCTCCATATGTGGATAGGGCATCAAGTGGAGAAATGATTTTGCAAGGCACACCTATAGGTAATGACAATAATGTGAAGATACATGTACATTAATAATCCTAATTTTGTTTTTCAAATTTACCATTAAATTACTACCTGCATAATTTCCAACCATGGCTGCAGTAGCATTGGCATGAGGTCCAATTACAGCCAGGGTCTTGATCTTGTTAGAGTCCAACGGCAAAGCTTCATTGACATTCTTTAGAAGAACAGTTCCCTCCCTTGCTGCTTCTCTGGCTAGTTCGATATTTTCTTCAGAGCACACGTCTTTCTTTCCTAGAGAATTGTATTGAGGGTTTCCATCGAAGAACCCAAACCTCATTAGCACCACGTATAGGTACTTGAGTGACCTATCTATGTCTTCCTCCCTAATCTTTCCTTGCTGCACAGAGGTTCTAACATACTTGGTGTAATAGTCACCACAGTCCAAATCCAAGCCTGTACGTAAGAACAAAACAAAATCATATCTTTAGTTTTAATGAACAATTAGTTATAGAATTCTTGGCGAAGGATAAGTTCGATGAATGACTCGCCTGCCCTTAGTGTGTGTGCAACTGCATCCTCTTTTGTGTCCCCAAGCCAGTGATGTCCATCAACTAGAACTTCAATAGAATCACAATCGGAAACAATATATCTGGATAAAAGATAAAGAAGGTAAGGCAAATATATTTATACTGTGAACACAAAATTCTTGATGGAATTACCCATGAAGATCCCATTCTCCTCTGATGGTTTGGTTCAAGAGCTTTGGATCGGCACAAGTCGGTATTCCATCAACACGATTGTAGGAACACATAATGCTGCTAACATCACCCTCTTTTACACACATTTCGAAAGGCCTTAGGAATGTCTCAACCATATCTTGCTCTGCTACCTTCATAAATAAATCAAGAAAAATAAATGAAAAGTAACAATGTGGTTATATATTAATATGGTTTGTGAAAAATCAAAGGTAAAATTAGTTAAGAACAGTTACCCTGGCATCAAAGCTATAGCGTTCGACGCCCTTCCAATTGTCAACATCATAAGCAGCATAGTGCTTGCAACAAGAAGACACTTTCAAAGGCCTTGAGTTCAAGTCTGTAGAATTCTCAGTTCCCTCAACATCCTGCAACCCCCTAACATAGTTAGCAGCATACTTGCCAACCACAAATGGATCTTCCCCGGGAGTCTCAATAGCCCTTCCCCATCGAGGATCCCTCACTACATTGATGTTTGGACTCCAATATGTTAATCCTGCCCTTCCAAGGTTGTACATTGCTCTTGCTTCCGTTGAAACAGCCTGATCATCAACATATATAGTATTACACCAAGTCACTTGCTCTAACATCATAAGGCAGTGACTTGTCACAGAAGGGAAAGGTCTTCATGTCCAATCCCAAGTTAGAGTACCTCTCAGGATCACACACAAATGTGAAATTTGAACCATTAGGGGTGGCATCGTCATGGCCTAATGTGGAGTAAGAATTGGCATCAGCTGAGTTGACTAAGAAAGCAATAGCCAAGTAGTAAACAAAGAGGAGAGAGTTGTTGTTCTTGGCCATGGTTGGCTTGTTTTGTTTCATGCACTGCGGTTTTAGTGCATAGATAGTTTCATTTATATAGGCAATTACCTTCAGCATCACTCTTTTACTGTTACAGAATTGTTGATTTTGTTTCAGGATCCTCTCAACAGTTTCAGGTTATTGTTAACTTGTAAGCAAGTGAATCAAATTTTACTCATAACAATTGAATTTGAATCTTATTATCCATCGAGATTTTACAGTGCATCTCTCAATCTGATCAAATGCGATTTTGTATTATTTTAGATTCTCTAATATTATTTTTTAAATAGTTTTCAACAACGCAAGGTTGACTAGTCCGGAAAATCTTAATATCGCTTTCTGCATATGAAGAAATTTAAATTGTTGAAGACAGAAAAGAATGAATCGAAATTATTTTTGACTTTATAATATTCAGTTCCATGCAAAGTGATCATAATAATATATGATAGGATTATATTCTCCAGAGTTAATTTTGCAAAAAATTATCTCCACATCATGTTTTATGACATCAATTAATAATAGAAATTGTTCAGAGTTTGGTTCGGTAACAACTAATATAGAAAGCAATGAACTAACATTTGTTTGACCTAAGTGGTAAAATAAAACCACAGTCCCTTAGCCAAGGTCTTGGGGTTCAATCTTACTTTATGGATGGAAAATGCAATGTTTGGAAGACCTTCCTCATAATGAGTCTAACAATGTCGATTTTTGATTAATTGGCTCAGTAGATTGGATCGGATACATGATCATTGTTGTCAATACTTGTCCTCTTTTTGTTATATATTAGAATTCGAGCCGACTATCTAGAGTAATCTCTCCCCGTGACTCTATTCATAAAAGTGAAGCCATTTCTGGTTCAAAAAATGGGTATTACATCTAGCTTTTGTAGCGATTTTGATTAAGGTTGAACTAATTTTGCTTAAAATTAGGTCATTGGCTCATTTTTTTAATAAAGAATGTATATCATATGGTTTTATTGGCCATGATCATAAGCCATCCACTTAAAGTCCAGAGTCTTCACAAATTTAGTGCATGTATGTAGTTAGTAGTTCCATCATTAGATATGAATTTGCTACACAAAATTCATGAGTTTCAACCTGATATTCGCATAAAAAATATCTTGCAAATTCCAAACGTCATATCAACTTACTATAAAAATTAATAGTAGTTTTGTAACTAATCTATAATCCATCATTCATTTTGTACATTCCCAAATAGAGATTTTGGAAGAAACTTATAATATTATAAGCATATTGATGGCAAGAAGGTTGCTCACGCGGATGCTTTAATGGCAAGAAGTAATACCGATCTCGAGGACTGTTGGCAGGGGCGGATATAGGGGTGCTATGTAGCTTGGTGGTTGGCTCTTTGAATTACACACGTTTGGCCCGGGCTTGAATCCTAGCAACGATTTTGTTTAATTCATTTTTTCCATTTTTACACATACAATAAAATTCAGTCCCTATTAATGTAAAAAATAGTATATTTTGGCCCCCAAAAATTTTTTCCTAGATCTGCCCCAGTCTGTTGGGATGCTCCTCCGTATATACTTGATCTTGCAATATCTGATGTTGTATGACTTACAATATCTAATGAAGGTCTACATCATTTATCAAAAAGAACATATTAGGACGCGGATGAAATTATCAAGGAAAGCAAACAAGTAAACTAAGTGTAGTGTTGATTTTCATATGGGTGAATTTCTCAAGAAAAGCAAACAACTTAAAGTAAGAGTATTGTTTACTTTGGGCATCTATATTATCTCATGAATTGAAATTTTTTGTACGCATCTCAATCTTATAAACTATTATTACTTTGTATTCTCTCATATTTGTTTTAGTTGTAACCTCTATGGAATTAAAATCTGACAAGTAGTTAGTTGATGTTATTATGTAGCATAGAATTGAGCAAGATTTTTTATAATAAGAATTATTTGCATGGGTGTTGTAGGGATTTTGTTAGGATTATGATACAGTTAGTACCCATACTTATAAAGCTTACTACTTATGTCCCATAATCATAAAGACATATTATTTATAGTCCCGTGCTTTAAAGTATGGAGAGATTTAAAAAAAAAATAAAAAAGAGTATGTAATATTAAAAATAAGATATTTAAGAAATTCTCAAAAATATTAAAGAAATTGTATAAAATATAAAAAATGATTAAATATTTCAAAATATAAAAATTATTTAAATTGAAACTGTGATAAGAATTTAAAATGATTTATGCAAAGATAAAACTTAAAATAGTCCACATAACTTTAACCTTCTTTATGGGTGGTTCTTTTTTGCAAAATGATTTTGGGGTGAGAGAGGCTCGAACTCTCGACCTCAGGATCACTCTATAAGCTATGAGACCTACGCGCTAGCCAACTGCGCCACCACCCCATGCTGTCAAATTTTAAATTATACTGTACATAACTAATCCTTTTTTTGTTTTTTGAACGATCATAACTATTCCTTTTGTGGCTTCCAACTTTTATGACGGTCAAAATTAGGAAAACTTAACATACAAAAATGGGAAAAATTTTGAGTGAAAATAGTTATTTTTCTTTTCATTTATGGAAGCCAACGACAGAATCTTTGCCATAAAAATATAGAAGTGATCATCAAATCCTGCTATTCCTATTCGTAAACGATTAGTGTAAAGTATTTTTTGTGGTGTTTGCTTTCGACTAGAGGTGGCAAAGTGGTTATTTATGGGTATCCATGGTTGACAAATTAATGGTTCACACCTATTTATATCCATTTATCTATTTATAACTCATTAAAAAACTTAAATAGATAACTATATCCATTTTGACTCATTTAATATAATTCATACCCGTCTACCCATTTAATCTTAATATCAATTTTTAAAAATTTGTATTTTAATATATTTAACTTTATAAATATTAATCCAACCTATCTCATATTAACCCAAGACAGCCCATATAAGTCAAATTAAACGTGGATGGAATGGACTTGGACGGGCATAACCCGGCCCAATTAAGCCTGCAGGGATTGGCCCAATTTGGGCCCAACTTGGTCCATATAGGGCCCAATTAGGCCCATATGAGATGGCTTAATGGGTGGCCCGAAATGGGCCCAATTGGGCCCACCTGAATGGCCTACTTAGACCCAATTTGGCCCACATAGCTATATTGAATTAGATTATTAATATCTAGATATCTATTACCCAACACACAAACATCCATAGTTAAATTGGTCAAAATAAGTGTATTTTATCCACTAAGACCCAAATAATTTTACACATACCCATTTATACCCATCATCTACATCAACCCATTTTGCCACCTCTACTTTCAACATAACGACCATGGCTAATAATAATAGGGTTAGCTTCTTGGTGGTGGTGATGATGTTAGTATTGATGGCCCTGTCTCCACTAGTATGTTCTGCTACAATGTATAGTATTGGTGATTTTGGTGAGTGGACTCTTGGCATCGATTATAATGATTGGGCTTCTAGTAAGAGCTCCCATGTTCGTGACACTATTGGTATGCTGTTCTCTCCTCATGTAATATATTATCTCATATTTAAACAAGTTAATAATTCCAATAGTTTTATTTTTATTAATAATGAGAGTTTGGATCTCAGCAATAGTTTCCCCTTTGTGGGTAGTTAGAGAAAGATGAGCTTCCTCCTTCATGGAAGGGCTGGTGGGTCTCCGCTTAGCCTAAACTTTATACGACTTGGTTGAATTACTAAATCAAATGAAAATTTAAATATGCCTCAAATATATTAATAGACTTCTAGTTTCATCCATAATTATTTTGGGATAAAAATTTGAGTTTGGAAACCCCGCAAACTGTATCTTCTTGAGTTAGTATGAATGTTACTCTGAAAGCTTTGAGACTTGATGATTTTTTATGAATTACTTATGATCAATTTTTCCATTAGCATCAAAAAAAATTATGATTCATTGCAGTATTCAGGTTCGACCCCAAAGTCGACAACGTGGTGCAAGTGAGCAAGCAGGATTATGAGGCTTGCAATGCAAGTTCACCACTCAACATCTACATCACCGGCCATGACGACATCATCCTCCGGAGTGCAGGAGACTCTTACTTCTTGTCTGGTTTCCCTGGTGAATGCGAAGGAGGACTCAAGGTCCGAATCTCAGTAGAACCATCTTCTCCAACTCCCCCAACAATACTGACTCCTACTCCACCAACAACAATTCCAGTGTTTATTACCTCATTCTCCTTACATTTGCAATCAGCCCTATTGTCCGCCACCAACGAACATCCCGAGGACCGACATGCCGTTTGACGCCAGTGCACCATCTCCTCTTGCAGCTCGGTTTAGTCTGCTAGCTTTGTGTTTTCTTCCGCTGTATTGGCTACTCTTTGCTTAGTGTTAAGGGTTTTAGTTTGATTGGAAATAGCTGTGGTGGGTGAGGCAGCACCCAATAGTTTTTAGATTAATCTTGCAAATCTTTATAAGAGAAATATAATCTATATATATTTTTCTTGTCTTTTCCAGGTGAATCCTTAATTTATGATTGATTGAAATTTTTGATGATTTGTTCAATTCACTTTGAATTAGTCTTCTTTAACTAAATGTTCAATTATAAACTTAATTTGTGATGCATAATTCATTGATTGAAAAATTCTAATGTGTATAATACATAATATTGGTATAAATGTTGCAAAGATAAACTTTTATTATAACAAAAATAATATATAACTTCAGTCATAGCTACAACTGTATGAAATTAAATTGACAGATCTTCATGAGACCTTTCTTCTGTGCAAAAACTAGGGTTCGCAGCTGCAGATCTTGTGTCCCTAAGACACAAGTATAACAAAACCTTTCAGGCTGATTTGGATTTGGTAGCAGACATAAATTGACAAAGTACTTTGCAAGTCATAAAGCTCTCATAAGATAAATGTTGGAGATGCGTTTGCCATATTAAAACATCCTTTCCTTACATCTAATTAAATTCTACTTTCCATATTTGTAACCCAAATCTCAAGCCAATTCCACCTGTCCAGGATCATATCCTACTTTCCCACACATATTTATGCATCACACAATATGTTTCCTATATATTATGGCTGTCCCAGACCTAGTTACCAAACTACTATCCAATTTCCAGTTAACTAATTGACTTCAAGAAAACAATGACTTCTTCTAGAAGATCATCATTGGCTCTCATTTTGTTTGCAGTATCATGTCAGTTGCTTTTCTCTGCACAAATGGAATACCATTTTTTTTTATTACCAGTAGATGATAAATGTGGGACTCGAACTCGAAACCTATACCTTATTGCATTTGCAAGAGTACAAAAGGCATACCATGAGCATATATTGTTCTCATCATAAGAAACCAGCTAATTCAAATACTTCCCATGTTGCAGGTATCTCATTTTCATCCATATCAAGAGCAAATGAAAGCAGTAGCCTCTCCTCGTGTGGAAGGGTTTTGAATTGTGGCCAAGCCATACCTGCAGAAGAAAAGCCATTTGTCTGCCAAAAGAATTCCGACTGCGAGGGGATATTTTCCTGTCCACCAGGGCAAGATTATTGTGTTCAAAGGACATGCAAATGTGTCCTTTCTTCGACTTGTTTCTCTGATTCTGACTGCGAGGGGATTTTTTCTTGTCCGCCAGGACATGCTCGTTGTGTTAGTCACGTATGCAAATGCAATTTTCATGATGTAATTGGTGTCTTGGATTCAAGAACACTAAACCATGCCTAAAAATACATGTTATAGTACTCCTCTGAGTGGGATTAAATCCCGCAGAAATAAAATTTCGTTAGGAATTACGTCTTGTGTTTGATTGATATTGTATGGATTATTACAAATGTAGATACGACTGCCCCATGAAGTTTCATTTGATAATTGGACGAGATGTACGGATTATGTTTGATATTAGAAGAGTATTCCGGTCAACTGCCGAAATATTCTCTCACCATGATTGGACGAGTTGTGGCCATTGTGAGGTGAGACCAATCAATGGCGGTGGCCTAGGGGTTGAGGATGGCTATGGGTTCCTGAATTTTTAATTTTTCCATATAATTTTTATTATAATTTATATTTGGCCTTTTCTAAATTTTATTTTTTCATGTAAGTCCTTATTATTAGAGAAACAAAAAGTTATATTGCCGCCGCTTTTAAGAAATTGTCTAGCTTCGCCATGGGACCATGATCAGGTAAATTAGTTGATTGCTTTAGGATGAATGTGAGTGGGAGGGCGTTATGTTGTAAGTGAATATTTCATAAGAAGAGATATCATTTTTACTTCCAGTTTCATTAATCTCTACCTCATATTAGAGGTTTTCAGTTTCCTGATGGATTAAATTTGTTAGGATGTTTTCGTATATAATCAACAACACATGTCATGTGTAGTGTTGATATTCTAAAACTTGTAAAGGCAACAAACCTAAAAGGTTAGGTGTTGTAATCATACTTCAACTTCTATTAAAAATAAATTCTGAACCCTATACCCCTAATAATCTTTCTTTTAAAAATCCAACTTAAACCAAGCTATGCCTCTAAACCCTAATTAATCATATCCTCATCAATTTGTTACATGTTCTAGTGTTCTGTTTTGTTTCCTTTCCATTTATGGATCAGGTAACCCCGTAATTAGAAACTTTAAAACAGTTGCTTAGTTAAAACTTCACCGTCACAATTTTTTTTGGTTACCAAAATCTTTGCGCTTTTGCTGGGCACAGAATCCGCGGACCCTAAACACGAACAAATAAACTGATAGTACTTATTTTCTTCTTCTCCCTTGGTGAAGACGTTGAAAGGAGGAGGAGAAAGTAGTATTTGCATCATATATAGCGAAGCTCATCGCTTGCAAATTTTCCCATCAATTATGCATTCAATTGGATTCACAGAAGTGGGAAAAGAAGAAAAAAAAACACAGACTCAAATCGGACGGAAGTTGTTTATCAAACCCTGAAAGTCCATGTTGGAGGGAAGAATTAAAATAGATTCAAATCTTGTGTTTGTATGGCCTGTACCAGTAAACGCCTTGGTCCTTGGAATCTTGGTCAGGCTCGGCATAGATGCATTCCTTTGCGGCTCTGTATAACATTTTATGAATAGGAGTTGAATCGATTTGGTAGTAATCACCCAGGATGGGCTTGATGGCTTCGGTTGCCTCGAGAGAATGGTAGTGTGGGATGGTGGAGATGAGATGGTGGCAGATGTGGGTGTTGGTGACATGGTGTAAGACCCTGTTGAGCCAGCCGAAGTCCAAATCGATGGTGGAAAGAGCTCCCCTGAACCATTCCCACTCGGAGTTGTCATAGTGTGGGAGTGTGGGATTGGTGTGGTGCAAGTATGTAATGATGATGAATAGAGCAAACACAACAAGCAGTGGGGCGAGGTAGGTGCAAAAGAACCAGGCAAAGCCATGTGCCTTGGACACGCTATAGAACACATAGAGTGCGGCAAAGATGCCAGCGTCCGAGATGACAACCTGAAGCCTCTCGCGATCGGTGAAGATGGGGCTGTAGGGGTCGTAGTGATTGGCAAAGCGGTCGTGTTTCTGGCTGGAGGCATTGAATCACCGGGCACTCTCTCTCTCTTCTTTTGCTGGCTATCCTTCTTTTCATTTTCATATGCTGTTGTTGAGTGGTCTGAGGAAATTCTTTGGTAGGCTTCCATTGACCTTGCTGTTGCTGCAGCTGCTGCCATCTTACTCTATCTACCTATTAAAATCGAATGGATCACTTGCTTAATGATGCTGGTCTGCTTGGGGGAGTAGAGAGGCCGCTATTTAAAGCATACAAGAACGTCTCCTGTCGCATGTGGAGTTGGAAAGTATTCTTAATTAGTGAGCACACCAATCAGTCAAGTTTATGCATCAGGTTGGTGTAGTCAAGAAAATGATACTATAGTATAGACTACCCAGGCAATTGATTTATGTGAAGAAAAGAAGTACAGGTTGTGGGAGTCAACAAAATGTTGCTAATATATATATTAATTAATAACGAAACGGTGTGATGGGCTGAAATAACATGTGCTTTCTTCTGAAAAACGTAAGTTATACATTTCTATTGGGGGAAGGAACCATCAGGGAATGCACACTTGTTTGTTTCCGCTAAATATAAGGATAGGATAGCATTAGTAGTATTAAAGAAAAACAATTCGCCGCCAGTTCTATTTCTGCACATGTATGTATGTGTTATTGTCAATGAGTGGAATCTTTCTTTGCTAACAAACCAGAACCAACACCCTGGTATTTTTTAATTAATATTACTACTGTTCATTCTTTCTCTCTCTTTCTTTCTTTTCTGTTATGAAAAACATGTAAATGTTATTGTACCTACCCCTACCTATCAATCTACAGTAAATAATGTGTTTATTTATAGAGCAAGAATGAAGACGCTGGGTGCAAGATGAACTGCAGCTTATTCTTTCCATTTTCTCCCTTGCAGCTTCTTCCTTCCTCTCCTTTCTTCTTTTTCCAGTGAACTGCTTTAAGCCTTAAATATTTAACACGTTATCAACACGATCGACTCTACCCGAGCAAAGCATGAAAACCTAAAGAAAAAAAAAAAGAAGGGGTAACAGTGGCGTCACCTTCCTCCTACCCCCTGCTACTGTTCACTTCGAGACGTTCCAAGCCGCTGCTCGTCTCACCACCGTCACCATCGTGTTCCCCTTGCCGTCGCGACCTCGACGGAGCTTTCCCCTTCCGCCGTCGCCGGACGTGCCGACAAGAAAAGGTAACCCGACGAGGGATCTGATGACCCGACAAGACTCGTCGGGTTTGCTCTTCCTCCTCACACCACCGGAAGCCACCAGCTGCCGTCGCCTCGCTGCACCACCCGCGCCGCCAGGCTCAGCCTCCACGCGACGACGACAGTGTAGCCGAGATGTCCTATGTCGCCGACACAGCACCACCGATCGCGATGCCTCCATGTCGTGGCCGCCTTCTTCCCCCGCTTGTGCCGCCTCGTCCCAACTGTCACCGCGCTCCTCGCCCGTTCGTCCTCGCAGTTCGTCACGCGCCGCCGCCTGCACCTCACGAGAAGAGGCCGAGGTTGAAGACGACCCTGACCCGGCTACCCGTCTCTGCAATTGGGTTGTGGCCTGGGCCGGGTTGACCCGATGGGTCCCTGGCCTGGTCTTATGACCTAGGCTGGACACGGGCCTTCCTCTGGCTTGGGCTTTGCCCCGGGCTGGTCCTCCTGGGTTGAGTCCTGGGCCGGACGCTTGGGCCTTGCTCTGGCTTGGGCTCTGCACCTGGGCTGGTCCTCCTGGGTTGAGACCTAGGTTGGCCTAGTCTAGAAGTTTAAAATAAAATAAATAATAATAATTCTGAAAAAAATATATAATTTGGGAAACTAATTTTGAAAACAATATTATCAAAGTATATACCGGAATAATAACCGGGTATAAGTATAATACATATTATATATTACTGCTGAAAGATTTATCGAGTAAGCATATTTTGTGTTTTTATTTAAATTACGATTGGGCCATTAAAAGGCCTATTGTATTTAATTTCTTGCTTTAATTTTATTTACGTTTTGATTGGGCTCATACAAGGCCCATTGCATAATTTGTAGTCATTTATTTTAATTGGGCTAATTAATAAAAGGCCCATATTTATTTATTTTATTTAAGTCTTTTATTTTATTTAATTTTGGAATTATGTTAACATTAGAAATACTAGATGCCCTTAAAATTTCCGGAAGAAATTTTTCATGGGCATTGAATGCATTTAAATGCAAACAGTCTGTAAGACGCAATAAAAGAGAAAATAAAGCAAAGACTGGATGTCTTACTGCAAAAAGATCCCACAGATCTTTGAGGAAAATTGAAGAAAGATATGACCACCAAAAGGTAGATATTATATGACCATCAGAAGATGGATACTGTTCTTATCTTGCTTACCTTGAAGGTGCAAGCCAATATATATTGAATAATTTTATTTTATGTTCAGTTTTATTATTATTTGTTATATTTTATTTTATTATGTTTACTTTACAGTATGTTATAATCACTTCTAGAATAATGACTCAGGCATTTGTCCTGAAGACAATGTAAATTGACATCCAAAGCGGAGAGTTATATGTGTGGAAGTCAACTATTTCACATAACATATGATATCATGAAATGAAAAAAAAGATTAACACGATCCAGAAGAGCATAAGTTTGAATATGTTCCTGAAGAACGCATGCTTTACTATGATCTAGAAGATCATATATTTACGCTCTGGAAGAGCATATACTCTTGAAGAGTACAGACACCCCCACTTACAGAAATAAAAAAAAATTATTATGGATCCCGTCAAATTGACTCTGCTCTATTCTTTGAAGCGAATAAGACAGTATAATTAATTGTGCCTGTGACTGTGAATGAGATTATAATGGCAAAGGAAAAATATGCATATTGTTATTGCAAAATGGATCCATAACTGGAGAACATTCACATAGAAGAATTGTTTTCATACATAAGTGTTAACAATTATTTTTCTGTTGGGTACAACATTGACCCTAAAAATTTGTGCCTCATTGATGATGTTGACCCTAACACTATCGTTCCAGGAGAACCACATACCATCCATGTTATTTTCTCCAGGTAGCTCGAACCGATTCGTTGGAGGAAAACGGAGTGGTATTACTCCATGATTCTCTGCAGGTTGCCATAAGGTTTCAGTAATCAGTACCATGTTGGGCTTGTACTGATTCTTCAGATCCCTTAAGGTACCCACGAAATCTTGAGATCTTCTTGCTACACCCCTGTAATTCCATAGTAATAGTCGTACCTTAGGCCATGTAGGTGGTAACCCTGACACACTTGGGATACTACGAGCCATCATGGAAACCTGATAATAACTGCTTTGATTTAATATTTGACACGAACGCTCTAGCTGAAATTCCTGCAGTCTATCAGATATGAAAAACATAATAGAATTAGCTGAGCCATAAAAACTAGCCCTAAGGTTGCCTTGATCCTCTAGGAAGAAAGTTTCTTCCATATGAGTCACAAAGAACCTAGATGAATATAGTTCATCAACAAAAACTAAACGAGGAGTTCTTACGAGTTCACTCTGTAACTCCTCTTGCTGTTCATTCACCATACTATAAGCTAACCTATTCCTTCACCCTAGAGATACACCCTCAACAAAAAAGACGATAGCCGGGGAAGGCATTTTCTTATCTTGTTGTGTTTTTTGATTTTTCTGTCTCTACCACATATATCTTCCCCCCTTTTATAGTCTGAGTTTAGAAAGCAAGGTGTCAGTTTTTTTCAAAACATGGACCCTTTTTCTGTCTCCGAAAAGATCCAGAAGATTTTTCGGTAATCAAAATTTTTGCATTATTTGTCAGTAAACTCCAAAGCTTTTCAATCTTCGAGGGTTTGCTTGCCGCCACATTTAATTATTGTCCAATAATTCTGATCTTTTTCGACATGAGTGGTAGAAATAAGCCTAAAATTGACACATGTATAGCAGCCTGAAGCTGGCACACATATAGCAGCCAGAAACTAGAAATTTGAAGTTATTAAATACACAATATTCTTGTAATTAAAACTTACCATATCCAGTCTGAAGCTAGCAATTTTAAGTGTTTAAATACACAGCCTGAAGCTGAGATAAACTAGAAGTTGATTATTGGATATCTTATTTGGCATGACCGGTTGGGCCATCCCGGATCAATAATGATGTACGAAATTTATTTGGTTATTCATTGAAAAACCAGAAGTTTTTACAATCAATGAATTTCCATGTGTTAGTTTGCTGCGAAATTTAATTGTTCGGCCTTCCTAAGATGAGGTTGGCCTAGAATCACCAGTAAGTTTGGGAATAATTCAGGGACATGTACGCGGACAAATAAATCCGCTGTGTTGATCATCTAGGTAATTTTTATGATGCATCGACTAGATGGTCTATTGTGTGCTTATTAGACGCAAGTTGGCATTGTGCGCACTTATGATTAAGCCACTTGCGGGTACACATCCCTAATTATGTTATAAGACTATGTGCTAGATAATACTGGTGTATTTCTTCAATGGATAATGTATATCATTGGAAATAAACCCAAACAGTTCTAGGTGAATATTTTCAATTGATTGCAAGACCGTTGCAGATGAAATATTACTGTTTGAGAAAATGATATTTTACATGCAGCAGAACTTGTGTGCATCAAGCCAACAATGTTATCATAAGATCTCCCCATTTATTGGTTCATGGTCACAAACCCTTCTTTTGACCGTTTATTATACAATATATGTATATAATGCTCCACCACAGCATAGTAAAATTGGTCCTCAAAGAAGACTGGGAATATATATTGTGTATGTTGGGTATGTTGGTTATTAATTAAATGAAAGAGTTTACCCAATATAAGGGGGAGGAAATAAACAGCTGGATCAAGATATTATTAAAATGCATTATCAATGTATGATTGTTGATCCTCAAACAAATTAGTGTGAACATGAAGTTCAAAAAATGATTCATTTGCAGAAAAATTGATATGCAATTGCCAAACATATACCAACTGCAAATGCTCCTGTTCAAATTAATGTTCCAGAAGAACAAGTATAATATGCAAATGAATCTAAAGTGCGCCAGAAGCGCAGAATATACTCGGTTCCAAAAGAAAACAAAATTTTCGATAGAAAAAAAGGAGCAAAGAGATAAGATGGCCTCAGTAAGAAAATAAGGCCTCAAGTAGAGGTCCATATTAAAAGTCCTCAAGAAGAGGAAAAACCTCCAAAAGAGGTTTCTGACACAATTGATAAGGTTCCAGAAGAAACACATGAAAATGATGAGATCTCGATTAATTATTCAGTGTCAGGAATAAGATGGAACCGACGTGAAATAACCGTCGACGAAATATTTATATAGCGCTAAAAATTATGAAAGAAAATGAGGATCATGAACCTACATCTATTGATGCATGTAGGCGCAGAATGATTGGCCAAAATATAGAAAGACATAATTAAGGCTGTGTTAGACTCGCTTGTGAAGTGAGGAATTTTTCGGTCCTGTAATCCGTATAACAATGGTATAAAGCCGGTCGAGTATAAATGGGTGCTTGTGCGAAAAAGGGGGAAAGAACAGTTTGTCGCACAAAATACGATTTGTAGCACAAGGTTCTACCCAAAATGACCTGGTATTAATTATGAGGAGATCTACTCCCCTGTGGTGGATGCAATTATTTTTAATATGTCTGGCATTATATGAAAGAATTAGAAATGCATCTAATGGATGCGATTACAGCCTATTTAAGCCTCAACAAGATTCTTGGTGTTCTTGTTAAGCGTGGCTTGGGCGATAGATTTAAAAGTGTGAGTTATGCAAGGATGTTTGGATCGTGAGGAATCAAAGGTATAGAATTATAATTATGATACCTCGATAATGATTGGTTTCTAGTGCATATGGTGTGCTTCGGGAATTATACAATTTTGGTTGAATTGGAGTGTGAAGAAGGAATTATTTTGAAGTTCAGAACATGAAATAGATTTTGGATTTTTGGTCTTGAGGTATTCACAGTGGGAGTGATGATAGTGTTATTTAGGTAACAATTTTGGGTTCTGTATCTGCGGATATGCTTAATGGATTAGAAGATTGGATATAAATGGTTGAGTGATGATAAATGAAGTAGTTTATCGATTTTGCTAATGTTCACGACGATTGGATATAAGCTTTTGGGTTAGTGCTTTGATCTTATGCTTTATGGATCATGTTTGACTAAAGTGAATGATCGACCTGGGTTGTCAGAATTCTTGTTTGGAATTGTGATTGATGGTTCTACTTGGTTGTTTTGGCCAATGGTATTTTGATACCGGGTGACACCTGTTGTGTCGCTTAAGCACTTGGTTGCTTGACTTTTTCTATAAATTTTGAGGATGAAATTTTTTATAAGTGGGGTAGAACTGTAACGCCCCAAATCTTCATTAATTTTAATTATGAAAATTTCTTAATAATTTTTTCAAACTTTACCCTTATGAAAATTTTTTGGGAAATTATTGGGCATGGGAATTTATGTTTCCTGATTTTATCGTGTGATTTTTAATAAATTTATGTTGCAATTAATTGCTAGAGGATTCTTCCTTGAGAAATAGAGAAAAATAATAATAATAATAAAATCGATTTACGTATGAAACACAGGTGTTGGGTGTGTTTTGGCCAAAATGGCATAGTTTTGGCAAGTCTTAACATGAAATAATAGCATGTGTTTTGAATTGGCAAATGAGCAAGAGAACGTTTTAAACAAAATGACATCATTTTAATTGGGTTGCAGCTTGAAATACCCGTGTCCTAATTTTACAATATAAAATACTTAATCCAAAGGAGTTTACCAAAATGCCCCTAAAACCCGGGACACGAAATCTAATACCAAAATTTTATCTGAAAATCTTAATAAAACGAGAAGTCATAAAGAATAAGAGGAAACCGGCTTATCAAGCCATAAGTCAACCCGGCAACCCGCCGAAACATCATCAGGTATCAAATCCCGGCAACCCGCCGATAAAGTAATCAAAATCAAAAATAACATCTCAACAAATCCAATGCAGCGGAAGATAAGGATGAAATAAAAACAAAGAAGAATATGATATGCAATTCGGCTCTATGGATCCAACCGGCAGTAGAAGCACAGCTACCTGCAGGGATAATCACGTCCGTACTCCGGAAAAGAAGAGAGAGACTGCACGCTAACTAAGAGTCTGAAAAAACAACGGTGGCGATTATGTGAGTCGCCTACTCAGTGAGCAGCATAAATCTAGTCATGTAGGTGTGCAAGGCAAGTTTGAAAGGAAAGTAGAGAAACAAACAAATGTAAGCAAACACACAATCATCAGTACTAACATGCCAACCACATAAAGCAAACAGTTTATATTTTTCATTTGTCTGTCCATTAAGTTTTATTATTGTATTTATTATTCAGGGTCCCCTACTGTGTGCGTCGAGCTCGGTCCCGTCTCATGAGACAACCAGGGCGAAGGCCCAATATAACCAGGCATAAAGCCCAAATATCACCATAGAGAGAGAGAGAGAGAGAGAGAGAGAGACAGAGAGAAAGAGGGAGGTAGAAAGGGGGAGGTAGAACCGGTCAACACAGACCCCTATGCTAAACCGCATATACCATGCTATCCCGCAAGCAAACCCGAGGGGTATCACTTCCCGCTCAAACCAACCGATCATCAGCACACAGTAGCCTTTCTTCTACTGTACATTATTCTTATTCATACTTATAAGTTCATGTGTGCCAAGAGTTGTGATTTAATAGAGCTGTGTGAATTATTATCTCAATCAAACATCCGGGGTTTCCAACCCACAGTACATCATACAGATCACCCAAAATCACTCCACATGTTATATTCCATAAACAATTTAAAATCATACCCATCGGGTAAATAGTAACACATAGGCACACAATACAGATCCCAGCAAGGCATGCAACTCAAACAGACCAATCTAACAAGCACATGCATACAAACATAAAAAGACTTATAAAGTCACCTCAACGATGATGATTCTGTGGAGCTTTCCCCAAAACAGATCCTTCAGCTTCCGAGGTATTACCCATACCTGAATATCGGCACACACAATAATTACAAAACAATTATCACAAACTGTGCATGCATGATATCTATATGCTCAACTGAGTGGAACTTGACCCAAACTACCCGGTTATGCAATTTCAGGGTCTAAGCCCAAAAGGGTATATCTCCTCAACAAAACTCCAAAGACAAGGACCTAAAGTTAACCGGGCTTAAGCCCATCAAAACCTAAAATAATTTCTCGGGGCTAAAGCCCACTTCCACAAGTCTGCATTTATCCCAATTTATGAATTTGGGCTTAGAGCCCACTCCTTAAAGTCCATAACGAGTTCCCGGGCCTAAAGCCCTTCTATATCCAAAACTGAATCCCGGGCCTAAAGCCCATTATGAAGTTGGGCTTAAAGCCCGTCACCCAAGTCCAAAGGTTATCCAATTAAGTCATTAGGCCGCAAGCCCATATCTTAAGGTCCATCAAAAAGTTTTAAGGTCTTTAAAGTCAGTTAGTTAGGCCTGGGCCCGGTTTTATCTAAATACCGCTCTAAGGTCATTTCCGAGCCCAAGTGTTCCCGGCCTATGGTTCTACCCGTGTCGGTAAATTTCCGGCCACACACTCTCACACCCCCACACACGGTTTCCACTAACCCGGTATTCCCGATACATGAAAATACTTGTTTAATTATACATGCCATGAATGAGATTAAATCATAACAAAGAAGAGATACCCTCAAGCCGGAAATATTCTGCCTTGTCGGAACGAAACCCGAGCCTTCGCCGGAAAATTCCCGAGCCTCGTCGGATTCCGGTCAACTCGCTGGAAAACATCAAAAGCCACAAGAAACAAATTCCAACGATTCTGCCACAATCCCAAATCCATATTCAACACTAACACAACCTAACTAATTATACGTGAATTAATAATGAATTGTGGTAAAGGATTCCTACCCGGAATTTCGAGTGCCCACTGTCCAACACCACCAGAATCCGAGCCTGCAACCTCCCTGCCCGGAAAGGACTCGCCACCACCGACTGTACACAGCCACTGCCGACCGAGACAACCACACCACCACACACACAGCCCGCCGGAACCAACACAATACAACACACACACGAACAACCCCAACAATCTGCCAGCCTGTTAGCAAGCAAACGCTAGCCACCAAACAACAACATCCACGCGCACGCCACCGCCATCTAAATCCGACCCGAGAACACCACAGCAATGCAGTAGTCGCCGGCCACCAACCCGAACATCCACAAACAACACCGTCCAACCCGGCGGCAAAGACAACAACTCTAAATAAGATAACAACAACTACATGAAAGCAAAAGAAAGAGGAAGAGATGGCAACACTTACCCAGGTGGCGACGGCGACAGGTCCGAGTTCATGCCTTGTGTCCTTCGCCGTTCGTCCTCTTCGGGTGTGCCTCCTCTCCACCTCAATATAGCGACGGTCGGCGGCTCCTTGGTGTTGTTTGCCCAGCAAACAGGAAGAGGAAGAAGGATGGGCGGCGGCAGCGGCAACGTGAAGGAGAGAGAGGCAGATGTGATGATGGTGCCGATGAGAAAGAAAAGAAGACGAGAGGTTCGGCAAGGAGGGAAAAAGGAGAAAAGAAAGGGAATAATGGGGAGATTTTGGGGTAGACAGTTTTGTGTAACCATTGGAAATCAATTGGGAGAGAAGAGAGGAAATCAGGGAGAAGAAAAAAAATTGTGGGAGAGAGGTAGAGACGAGCTGGTGGCGAAAGAGAAAAGAAAAAGAAAGGAGAGAGAGGGAAGAAAAGAAAGAAGAGGTTAGGGTTTGGCCAGCCGAGGCCAAAACGACGTCGTTTTGGTCTCTGGCTTGGTCAACCCGCCCTTCTTGGTCAAAACACAACCCATAGTTGTGTTTAATGTCCTAGTACTCCCAAAACTACGTAGTATCATACCATACTACGTCAAAGTTTTTTGTTTCACACCAAAACACAATTAAATACCAAAAGAAACCTGAATAAAGAATAATGCCAACATAGTTGTGATATTCTTAAGGAAATAAATTATTTTCCTTAACCCTAAATTCCCGGAACACACCTCAAGGGTAAAAATGGAATTAAATTTCAAAAATACCGAAAATTATATAGAAATTAATAACGGAAAATTCGGGGCGTTACAGTTCTGTCCCACTTAACAAAATTTCGTCCTCGAAATTTATGTATTAAATCAAGCAACCAAGTGCTTACCTGACACAAACAAGTATCACCCGGTATCAAAATACCGTTGGCCAAAACTACCAAGTAGGACCATCTTAACCATCAATCACATTTCCAAGCAAGAACTCCAGTATACCGAGACAATCATCGACCTTAGCCAAACATGATCTATAGAGCATAAGATCAAGCACCAACCCAAGAGTCTTATCCAATCATCATCACCATTGATAATACCAGAATCCATAAACCATTCATTTATATTATCACCCAACCAAAAAAAATTCAATCTTTAATCCACTAAGCATATCCTCAGATAATAGAACCCAAAATGGTTACCTAAGTAACCAGATCATCACTCCCATTGTGAATACCACAAGACCAAAAATCCATACATGTTCTGAACCACAAAGTATTTCTTTAATCATACACCAATCCAATCAAAATCTTATATATATCCCGGATCATACCTTAGGCACTAAAACCCGATCTTTACCGAAGTAGCACAATTTTAGTTCCAAAACTAGGTTCCTCAAGACCCAAACATCCTTTCATAACTCATACTTATAAATCTATCGCCCAAGCCACACTTAGCACTGACTCCAAAGTTTCTTTGATAAAGAAATTAAAACATCAATGTATCTCTCGTCACATAACTAACAACCTAGTAACTGAATCACAATACCCAAGATCACCTCAAAATCAAACCTCAATACAAACAGACTATCGGCATCCCTCAGTACAAGAACTATAACCTCAACAAAATTTATGATCAAAACTTTCTTATTACTATCATCATTAATGTCTCAAATTCCAACAAGGTTAGATACCTCAAGTACCATTAAAAGACTTTTCCCCAGATATACTACTAGATCAACCTCAATTTAAGCATAATTGACAGAAAACTCTCCAAATATACCATTAAATCAAACTCAAATTTAATCAACAATTATCAGCTCCAACTCCGAATAAGATTAAATCTATATTGTAATTTCACAAATAAATTCCAATCCTCGAGCTCAACAAATCAGACCACACATAACATGATCACTAAGTTTACAGGAATCATTTCCACAAGTCTCATATCAAATCATCCCTTAACAGATGTACATCCTAAAGAAAATTGATGGTTCTTACTTGTATTGGCCAGTTCCACACAGACACGAAACATAAGCAAAGAGTCAAGAGTCCACACCGACCCTGAAAAAGCAATGGATATTCCACAAAATAAGCCTTGCTACAGCCTAAGCCGTAAACGTAAGCATACTGTTTCAACGTCAATACCAGGTCACTCCAACCCTCAACAGGTGCGTGTCCTCCACCGGATTCATAGTACGACTCACTATATGAATGCATATGACTATGCAACAGACAACATAGAAAGGAGCAGATTCATGCACATAAGAGCACAAAAACGTATTCACACATCCCAAAGGATCTACAGCCTGCTCCGCTACCAACTGAAACACCCGTGTCCTAATTTTACAAAATAAAATACTTAATCCAAAGGAGTTTACCAAAATGCCCCTGAAACCCAGGACACGAAATCCAATACCAAAACATTATCTGAAAATCTTAATAAAACGAGATGTCATAAAGAATAAGAGGAAACTGGCTTATCAAGCCATAAGTCAACCCGGCAACCCGCCGAAACATCATCAGGTATCAAATCCCGGCAACCCGCCGATAAAGTAATCAAAATAAAAAATGACATCTCAACAAATCCAATGCAGCGGAAGATAAGGATGAAATAAAAACAAAGAAGAATATGATATGCAAGTCGGCTCTATGGATCCAACCGGGAGTAGAAGCACAGCTACCTGCAGGGATAATCACGTCCGTACTCCGGAAAAGAAGAGAGAGACTGCACGCTAACTAAGAGTCTGAAAAAACAACGGTGGCGATTATGTGAGTCGCCTACTCAGTGAGCAGCATAAATCTAGTCATGTAGGTGTGCAAGGCAAGTTTGAAAGGAAAGTAGAGAAACAAACAAATGTAAGCAAACACACAATCATCAGTACTAACATGCCAACCACATAAAGCAAACAATTTATATTTTTCATCTGTCTGTGTATTAAGTTTTATTATTGTATTTATTATTCAGGGCCCCCTACTGTGTGCGTCGAGCTTGGTCCCTTCTCATGAGACAACCAGGGCGAAAGCCCAATATAACCAGGCATAAAGCCCAAATATCACCATAGAGAGAGAGAGAGAGAGACGGAGAGAAAGAGGGAGGTAGAAGGAGGGAGGTAGAACCGGTCAACACAGACCCATATACTAAACCGCATATACCATGCTATCCCGCATGCAAACCCGAGGGGTATCACTTCCCGCTCGAACCAACCGGTCATCAACACACAGTAGCCTATCTTCTACTGTACATTATTCTTATTCATACTTATAAGTTCATGTGTGCCAAGAGTTGTGATTTAACAGGGTTGTGTGAATTATTATCTCGATCAAATATCCGGGTTTCTAGCCCACAGTACATCACACAGATCACCCAAAATCACTCCACATGTTATATTCCATAAAAAATTTAAAATCATACCCATCCGCCAAATAGTAACACATAGGCACACAATACAGATCACAGCATGTTAGCAAACAAGGCATGCAACTCAAACAGACCAATCTAACAAGCACATGCATACAAACATAAAAAGACCTATAAAGTCACCTCAACGATGATGATTCTGTGGAGCTTTCCCCAAAACAGATCCTCCAGCTCCCGAGGTATTACCCGTGCCTGAATACCGGCACACACAATAATTACAAAATAATTATCACAAACCATGCATGCATGATACCTATATGCTCAACTGAGTGAAACGTGACCCAAACTATCCGGTTATGCAATTTCAGTGTCTAAGCCCAAAAGGGTATATCTCCTCACCAAAACCCCAAAGACAAGGACCTAAAGTTAACCGGGCTTAAGCCCATCAAAACCCAAAATAATTTCTCGGGCCTAAAGCCCACTTCCACAAGTCTGCATTTATCCTAATTTATGAATTTGGGCTTAGAGCCCACTCCTTAAAGTCCATAACGAGTTCCCGGGCCAAAAGCCCTTCTAAGTCTAAAACAAAATCCCGGGCCTAAAGCCCATTATGAAGTTGGGCTTAAAGCCCGTTACCCAAGTCCAAAGGTTATCCAATTAAGTCATTGGGCCTCAAGCCCATATCTTAAGCTCCATCAAAAAGTCTTAAGGTCTTTAAAGTCAGTTAGTTGGGCCTGGGCCCGGTTTTATCTAAATACCGCTCTAAGGTCATTCCCGAGCCCAAGTGTTCCCAGCCTATGGTTCTATCCGTGTCGGTAAATTTCCGGCCACACACTCTCACACCCCCACACACGGTTTCCACTAACCCGGTATTCCCGATACATGAAAATACTTGTCATAACAAAGAAGAGATACCCTCAAGCCGGAAATAGTCTGCCTTGTCGGAACGAAACCCGAGCCTTCGTCGGAAAATTTTCGAGCCTCGCCGGATTCCGGTCAACTCGCTGGAAAACACCCAAAGCCACCAGAAACGAATTCCAACGATTCTGCCACAATCCCAAATCCATATTCAACACTAACACAACCTAACTAATTATACGTGAATTAGTAATGCACTGTGGTAAAGGATTCCTACCCGAAATTTCGAGTGCCCACTGTCCAACACCACCAAAATCCGAGCCTGCAACCTCCCTGCCCGGAAAGGACTCGCCACCACCGGTTCTACACAGCCACTGCCGACCGAGACAACCACACCACCACACACACAGCCCGCTGGAACCAACACCAACACAACACAACACACACACGAACAACCCCAACAATCTGCCAGCCCATTAGCAAGCAAACGCCGGCCACCAAACAACAACATCCACGCGCACGCCACCGCCATCTAAATCCGACCGCAGAACACCACAGCAACGCAGTAGTCGCCGGCCACCAACCCGAACATCCACAAACAACACCGTCCAACCTGGCGGCAAAGACAACAACCCGAAATAAGATACCAACAACCACATGAAAGCAAAAGAAAGAGGAAGAGAAGGCAACACTTACCCAGGTGGCGACGGCGATAGGTCCGAGTTCATGCCTCGTGTCCTTCGCCGTTCGTCCTCTTCGGGTGTGCCTCCTCTCCACCTCAATGTAGCGACGGCCGACGGCTCCTTAGTGTTGTTTGCGCAGCGAACAGGAAGAGGAAGAAGGATGGGCGGCGGCAGCGACAACGTGAATGAGAGAGAGGCAGATGTGATGATGGTGCCGATGAGAAAGAAAAGAAGAAGAGAGGTTCGGTAGGGAGGGAAAAAGGAGAAAAGAAAGGGAATAATGGGGAGATTTTGGGGTAGACGATTTTGTGTAACCATTGGAAATCAATTGGGAGAGAAGAGAGGAAATCGGGGAGAAGAAAAAAAAATCGTGGGAGAGAGGTAGAGACGAGCTGGTGGCGAAAGAGAAAAGAAAAAGAAAGGAGAGAGAGGGAAGAAAAGAAAGAAGAGGTTAGGGTTTGGCCAGCCGAGGCCAAAACGACGTCGTTTTGCTCTCTGGCTTGGTTAACCCGCCCTTCTTGGTCAAAACACAGCCCATAATTGTGTTTAATGTCATAGTACTCCCAAAACTACGTAGTATCAGACCATACTACATCAAAGTTTTGTGTTTCACACCAAAACACATTTAAATACCAAAAAAACCTGATTAAAGAATAATGCCAACGTAGTTGTGATACTCTTAAGGAAATAAATTATTTTCCTTAACCCTAAATTCCCGGAACACACCTCAAGGGTAAAAATGGAATTAAATTTGAAAAATACCGAAAATTATATAGAAATTAATAACGGAAAATTCGGGGCGTTACACAGCTCTAGGGTTATACCCACGTTTAACAAAATATGGTTTTCTCCTAATTCTTTTCGATTTCCGTCCTTCTCTCCCGAACATAGCCACCCCTATCTCATCTTCTGTTCTTTTTTTTTTAATTTCTGGTTTTCACTCTTTCATCTCTCTCTTGTTTAGTTGTCGCCGTCACCACCCATCCTTTTAATCTATTCCTCACCCTCGTGCCCCTTCCCCTTCCCCATACCGACCTGTGTTCGAGTTAACAAGGCAAAGGGGTCGATGTCGGGTTTGTTCTGGCAAGGGTGTGTGTTTGGGCTCGATTTTTGTCATTCAATTGGTTGTTGGTGGCTAGACTTGGTTGGTTAATCTCAAGGTTCAAGCCGGTTGTGGGTTTTGCAGTACTCATTGGCACTAGTGATACCTTAGGAGCGGCTGGGTTTGAACTCAAGGCACGATCAGACTGTTGGTTCCTGAATGTTCCTTATAGCCCAGGTGAGGACATATAAACCTTTGTATGCATTACTACCTACAGTACTCGGTTAATAGACATATTAATTATTGTGTGGCATTGAATGCTATATGCATGTATGCCTGCTGTATTGATGTTCTTGTTTGCATTTATATCTTAATGATGATACCTTGATGCAGTATGTCTGATTATGTGAATCGTGTGCCTGTATGATATGATATGCCAGTTGAGCATGAATTGCTTTGTTGTGATCAAATAATATGAGATATGATTCTGTGGTTCGTGTGGTGATTTTGGGCCGGAGGCCCGGACTTGAGAACAAAATGTTAAATCCACACAACCCTGGATAAACAGAACGTATGGCACACATAACTCGTTAAGGATAACTGAGAATAATGTTCAATAAAAATATTCTACTGTGGGGCTGTTGACTGGTTGGTTCGAGCGGAAAGTGATACCCCTCGGGATTGCATGCGGGATAGCATGGTATATGCAGTTTAGCATATGGGTCTGTGATGACCGGTTCTACCTCCCTCTTTCTCTCTGTCTGTCTTTCTCTCAGTGATTGTATTGGGCCTTGCCCTGATTATATTGTGCTTATGCCCTGGTTGTCTCTTGCGACGGGACCGAGCTCGACGCACACAGTAGAGGGCCCTAATAAAATAGTCAATCCTAACAACGATAAAGTACAACGATAATATGATGATTAAAGACAAGTGTTGGTTTGTAGTCTGATGATGAGTTTGTGTTGTGCATTGTGAACTGTTTGTGCACTTTGCTTGCTACTGTCTGATATCGGTGTTATTGTGGTTGACTTGTATTGTATACGTTGGTTTATTTGTTATGGTGAGACAGTGGTTGGTCTCACCGCTCATATCTTTCTCAGGTTACCTGATCATCAGTCAGGAGTGCATATCAGTGGGTGGCGGTGCTTTCCTCTCTTCGGGTCGGAACCATAGGATTGCATAACATCCATGTTTTTATTTGTCTTCCGCTGCATACTCGTTTATTATATAATTTGTTGTATAATTGTACATTGATCATGATGATTTTATCGTATCCCGGGTTAGAAGGGCAATCTAGACATTTCACTTCTCATCATTAATTTAATTGACTATTTTGGGATACGGGCATTTCACTATTTTTATGGATCCATAAGTCATGATATATACATGAAGATCCCTGAAGGATCCAAGTTGCCTGAAGCAACAAATTCCTGGGAATATACAAAATTAAGTTGATCTTCATATAGTTTGAACCAATTTGGGTATTTATAATGATTCTTGCATATATGCTCTATGTGTTTTATTTAATTAGTTCATATGTGAATTAACTATTTTCGTTGTTGATGATTAATGATTTAGATACTATTATTGTGACCTAAATATTATTGGAACTCCTGAAGAAGATTCCAAATGCCGTGCTATATTTTAAGAAAGAATGTGATATGAAAGATCTCATAAAAGAATCAGACTGGTCCTGAAGTACCATATGGTCCTGAAGTACCATATCATAGTGCAATATATTTTGCTAGTAATATGAAACCCGAAGCTTTGCCATAAACTTGTTAGCAAAATTTCATTTTGCTCTAATTTTTCATAAAGCCTGGAGCTCTCTATTATCTTGAAGTATAATGGACATGTAACTATTTTAACCATGTAAGTCCAAGGAGACTATAGTTTATTTTGCAGATACAGATCATACATTTGATTCACATAATGCGCAAAGCAGATACCTGAAGTACCATGGCAAGTACAAAACAAAGTATTGTTGCTACCACTTTAAATAATGCAGAAGCTAGTCGAGACAGTGCTTGGCTAAGTTCGATGAAGCTGCTATATCATTGCGACCACAAAATTCCAACAACAAATGAAAACAATGCTGCCTGCATTGAAGGGGTGGCGTATCAAAAGTAATCGGACAAAGCACACGTCGCTAGAAGTTGACAAGGATGATTGGCATGCAACGACATCAAGAAATCAAGAGAGGCCAAAATGAGGGGGAGTAGAATACGCACTGCACTCTTTTTTTCTTCACCAAGTTTTTATTCCACTGGGTTTTTCTTGGTAAGGTTTTTAACGAGGCAGTTATTTCAAAAAGCGTATCCTACGCAAAGTACAATAACATTTAAGGGGGAGTGTTATGAAAAACATGTAAACGTTATTGTACCTACCCCTACCTACCATTCTACAGTAAATAATGTGTTTACTTATAGAGCAAGAATGAAGACGCTGGGTGTAAGATGAACTGCAGCTTATTCCTTCCATTTTCTCCCTTGCAACTTCTTCCTTCCTCTTCTTTCTTCTCCTTCTAATGAACTGCTTTAAGCCTTAAATATTTAACATTTTCCTTTTTTTTTTCTCTGGTCTTATTATAGCAGATCGTCCAAATAATTGTGCATGCATGATGACTCCAAGTAAAGCATTTCCCGGTCAAGGTAGCCATTTCAGTACTAGTTAGAGTGCCAAACTTGCTTGTAATTTATATACTATTAATTAAGGTGGCTGAACCTTTTTTTTGGCAAAAGAGGTGATGATATTTGAATTAAATTATACAGAAGAGCCACTTGCATGTGCCAAAATGGCAGCCATGCGGTGGTAGTCTGGTGGTGGAGTGTCAAAAATTCCCAACTGAAGAACTCTATTAGTTAAAATATATGCTACAAAATTAGTTTTTTTGAGTTGTACCACATTAGTATAAAATGATTGTACTCAAGCAAAGCAAAGGTAGTTGCTACCCACATGGGGCATTCAAAATCAAAAGTACAGAGACTGCCTCTTGGTTATCCGTTTTCATTAAATGAGTTATGGATGTGCTCCATGCAACGGATAGAGTATCATAGATGCCCGATAATTCTGCTTGGAAATTGGTGCAAAGTCGTTGACCCTTCTGCTGTGTGATCGAACAAGTCCACTAGCCTTTGTTCGGTTATGGTAGGAGGGAGCCGATATCCGCGCTCCACTTAGTTATAAAGACACTCCATCTTTTATTTCTCTCTCCTTATATGACTAATATACCCCTATTTATTTCTATTAATTGTTTTGGTTAGGATTTTGGCTTTTGCATTGGTTTCCGTCAAAATCTTAGATATTGCAAATTACTGTACAAAACTTAAACAATGAAACTATGCTATTGTTTGCAATTTCATTTACGGCAAATAATTTTTCAAATATAAATATTTAGTTGATATTTTACTTTAATTTTATGTTTCTTGATATAAATTGTAACTAATAATTTTTATTAGTTGGAATTTAAGCCTGTTATATTTTCGTATTTATTGAGAGGCCTATGTGGCTTATTAAAGCTATATAATTTTCCAAGAAATTTTTTTAAAAGCACTATAGATAGAAAATAAACAAGACATTAAAAATAGAGACTATTTTGTTATCAACACCTATGTGTTTTTTTGGGATTTTATTTATCGAGTAATCTTATGCAATCAATCACCTCTTATGTTGTTACTTAGGTTAGGTTCTGGAGAAAAATTAAAATTACGTAACACAAAATTTAACTAAAATAATAACATTATACTACTTTTTTCAAACTAAATATATAATTATAAATAATTGACAATAATTAATGCATATTAATTTTACCAAATGCTCACCAATCGCATCCTTGATTCATTGTACGCATGTAATGGCGAATTTAAAGCTATCCAATATGCAAATTCGAGCGAGTGTTCTAAAAAAATACAAATTAGAGCATCAATAAGATAATAACAAATTAGTAGGCCTATTACTTCATAAACTCTTTAAAAGTAGTAGATCTATTTTTTAAGATTTAAGTTTTAAGCATATCACACGAAAAATCCGTAAGTATATCACGTATAATTTTTATCTTATAAATTTATTGTAAATTGGAAAGGTAATCTAAAACCAAATACTAAGCAGGTGAAACAATAAACAAAAAAAAATATAGTTGATTGATAATATCCACTTGATAATATCCCCTTATAACATTTGAAATAAATAATATCAATTAAATAAAAACTTTATTTATCGTATTAATTAAAAGAAATTTTGGTAACGTGTTGAAGCCACTTACATGGTGTAATTACTTTGAGATAAATGCAAATCCTTCTCCAATAAAAAACAAACAGATGTCATTATTGCGTTTGTTGGTTGACACAGCCATACTAAAACACTTATTGTTTCCCAATTGTTGTCTGATGAGAGAAGAGTAAAAGTAAGATGGGATATTTTAGTAATTTTCTTTAGAAGTGGAGTGTAAATAACAATAAGTGGAGCGCGAATATCGCCTCCCATGGTAGGAACACAAAACATTATCTGTGTTGACTTTGTACTAGCCTTCTGGAGGGGGAGTCCATCCTATCTCCGCTAACACTGTAGGTGGTACTGACACTCAAGTAGCCACTTCAAGCACGCTCTCACGAAGTTGAGAGTAAGTAAAATGAAAGATACTGGTCAAAGCCTCTTCTGAGACAAGTCCTAGTGATCCTGCCAACATTTGTTCATTTCTAATCTTCCGTAGTTGCCATACTACAGTACCAAACATCAGGCTCCATGCAAAGAAACCAAGATGAGCATTAGCTAGAAGTGTAGGGCGTGTTTGAAACTATTCTCAAAACTCTGTTTCTAGTTTCAAAGTTTCTGAAACCAAAAAAACCGTGTTCGGTAAGTATTTGTGGGGAATGTTTTCAAAAATAATTTTGGAAAAGTTGGACTCTGAAAATAGAAAATTAAAAATTACAAAAAGAAGTTTACTCTATTTTCCACAAGTTTCGCGTTGGCAAATTTGTAAATAAATAATATAAATTAATATTTTCCCTTTTTTTTTCATACACTTCTTCGAGTCTAATATATCTTTTTCTCAACTATCTCCTCTCTCATCCCTTTTTAGTTCCACACCTGCAACAAAGCTAATTCATACAAAGAGAAAAAAAAAAAGGAAAAAAACTAAATCCCATCGGTGGAAAAATTCACTACTTTGTCTTCTCACATTCCTCCTCGCTGTAGTCTTTTTTTTATGTTTTTTATTATTCCCCGTACTGCTTTATGCATGATCTGTCTTTGACTGAGTTGCCTGCTGGTGATGGGTGTCGGTGATGATTTGTGGGTTTTGTAAATAAAGATCTGGATTTTGTGAATGCAATTCTGTGAGTTTTGTGGGTTGTGATTTTGAAGTGAACTCATAGTTTATGCCATACTTCTATGCAAATCCAGATTGATGCCAACTCATCCTTTTTGTAATATTGGTGGAGTGGGAAAGAAGTAGCATGCAGTGGGGAAGATAGATTGTTGGACAGATTTTTGCCAGAAATAAATATTTAAGACCCAACACCCAAACAACTTTTGAAGTTTGTTTATTTGTGAAAAAAGTTTTAGGAATTAATTCTTGAAAACTATTTTCCAAAAAAAAGGAAAAAACAATTCCAAACAAGCCATTGATATTCAAACACTCTTAGAAAAAGAACATTCTTTAAAAACATGGGGAGGTGTCATCAGTGAACATATGGTGTGGCATCTCACACTGTTGGAGTTTGTTAAGATGGCATCATGACTTGGAATAGAAGAATTTTTAGTACCTATACTTGCCATCAATTTGGATTTTGGTACTCGTACTAAAATTTCATGATTTTTGGTACCTGTACTTCTCAGGATTCATGGTTTTTGGTACTTCCGATGATCTCCGACCACCGTAGACATGTGTCAACATTTGCTAAGGCCACATCAGTTGTGGGTTCCATTACACCCGGTTTGTCCAGCCTATTTGGAACGGGGCATACACCCCAAACAAACGTATCCAAAGCACTAAACACCACAAAATTAAAATCCCAAATTAATTCCATCCTGGTACCCATAATTTCCAAAATTGAAAACCCCAGTCCCCAAGTTGAAACGAATTAGGAAATAAGCGAAAACCCCAAAATCAAAAACCTCCAAATCGAAAACCCCCAACCCAGAAACCCTAAATCGAAATCCTCTAACAAACCACTGTAATCGACTCTACAAGCAAGCCCCTGACAAGAACTACAAAAGCCACCCACAGAACCCGAAGTCACCCACAATGGCAACAAAAAAGAATCAGAGAAGATGGGTTCTGAAGATGCATGTAGGGTGAAGTGACTTTCTCCGGTGGTGCACCCTAGTGCCGGTGGTTATCCGATGGGTTTTCTTTCCTCTCTCTTGTATTGTTGGTTCCATTTAGTGGTGTTGTTACTCTGTTTATTTTGAACTACTTTCTCTGGTTGGAGTGTGTGACTTATTTCTCTAAAAGATTCAGTGCTTGTGGTCTAGAGAGTGTTCGGTTATAACTCACCAGAGAATCTAAGGTGTGTGTGTTTTTTTTTGTTTCCTTTTTGGTGTTGCTTTTTACTTTGTCTTGTTCAAGCATGTGGTTGTCGTGGAAGGAGGTGGGGTAATGAAGTATGTTTCTTCTCCGTGGTTCTGGGTTGAATTGAATATTATTGTGGAATTCTATTAATATTATTGTTTATTTCTGGCATGAGTTGCATTTGATTAGGAGATCGAAATGAATTATTTTTAATTACTATTTCTAAATGTGTTGTTGTCCGTTCTTGTGGAATGATTCAATATTTGTATCTTTTCATATTAGGTTGGAAATGGGTGTGGATAAGGTGCATTTGAAGTTTCATGTTGGGGGTAGACTTCTTGTTGGTGGACTGTATGATGGGGGTTAAACACGAGTGGACATGAAGTTTGTGGACACTCTTGATTTTAGCTACCCACTTGACCTTTGTGCTGATTATGCGTATCCAAAAGTTGGGACTATTTGGTACAAGAAGATAGATGGTAGTTTGGAAGTTGTAGACATAACATGTTCTAAGTTTTCACCATTTCTGAGTCTATGCTAGGAAGTTGGAGAGGTTCAACTGTTTGTGGAGCAGTCAAATTGTGTCCATCCGAAAGAGGTTTGTGCTGATATGGGAATAAATGAGTGGGGTAAGAAAATAGGGGATTAGGGTAAAACCAAAGTACCAGAGACTAGTGGTACCGGAGAGGGAGAGGAAATTCATGATTATGCAGTTGAATTAGAAGATGATAATGTAGTTGATATAGATGGTAATGTTGGTGATGAAGAGGATGTTGGTGATGAAAATGATGTTAGGGATGAATATGATGGGAATGATGCAGAACATATAAATGATATTGCTGGTGAAGATGATCCGGAACATGCAGATAATGATGTTGGAGATGATGATGTGGAACATGGAGATGTTGTTGCTTGTGAAGATGGGTCTGAGCATAAAGATGTTGCTGAAGTTCCAGTCACTAAAAGAAAAAATATAGCCGTTGATGATGGGTTAGATGGTGAATGTGAGAAGGATGATGTGGGAGTGGAAATGAATTATTATATGGAAGTTCCTACTGCAGATGATACGGGAATAATTGCAGGTGTTGCGGATTCCACTCCTTTAGGTAGTGGGCATACTTATTGTTGGGGGAACCACTCTAAACCAGCTGTGTTCTTTATTTGACTACCTTCATACTTACACTTTCAATCTGTTTTCACATTCGGCTTCTCAGAAAAACCAAATCCATAAAGAAGTCAGAAGGAGAAAACGCTAATTCAACCCCCATTCTTAGCATTTATGGGCCAACAAAAGATAAATAAAAAGACTGTGACACCCGGGGTCTATGAGGTCGGGAAGTGTACGCCGGTATGCCGAAATGAGCATGGAGAAGGATCGGCTTCCAGCAGGCTTCTAGACGGAGGGGCACATGAATGAACTGAATCCACATCGGAATAGGAGAGATCCTGAGACTGTGTAGGGATGGGGCTGCACAGTTAGGGCAATTTCATAATTATATGGGTATGGGACTTTATAGTTAAGAATAGCTCAAATGAAGTGATTTCGAGGTTGTACAGGTATGGGACTGTGTAATCGAGAATAGAGATGATGATGATGCGGAACATGGAGATGATGATGTTGCTTGTGAAGATGGGTCTGAGGATAAAGATGTTGCTGAAGTTCCAATCACTAAAACAGAAAATATAGCCGTTGATGATAGGTTAGATGGTGAATGTGAGATGGATGATGAGGGAGTGGAAATGAATTATTATATGGAAGTTCCTACTGCAGATGATGCGGGAATAATTGCAGGTGTTGCGGATTCCACTCCTTTAGGTAGTGGGCATACCTCATTGTTGGGGGAACTATTCTAATGTTCTTTATTTGACTACCTTCATACTTGCACTTTTAATCTGTTTTCACATTCGACTTTTCAGAAAAACCAAATCCATAAAGAAGTCAAAAGAAGAAAACGCTAATTCAACCCCCATTCTTAGCATTTATGGGCCAACAAAAGATAATAAAAAAACTGTGACACCCGGGGTCTATGAGGTCGGGAAGTATACGCCGGTATGCCAAAATGAGCATGGAGAAGGAGCGGCTTCCAACAGGCTTCTAGACAGAGGGGCACATGAATGAACTGAATCCACATCGGAATATGAGAGATCCTGACTGTGTAGGGATGGGGCTGCACAGCTAGGGCGATTTCGTAATTATACGGGTATAGGACTGTATAGTTAAGAATAGCTCAAATGAAATGATTTCGAGGTTGTACATATATGGGACTGTATAATCGAGAATAGTTTAAATGGTTTGATGGGTACTAACTATATCAACAAGGTGCACGTACCTTTTCGGCGCTCATTCCATAAGAACTCCAAAATTAAATGTGCTTGACATTGAGCAATTCGGGTGACCACCTAGGAAGAACATAGAATTAAGTATGGGAAAAACTTGCATCAATCCAAAGGTACTTTGCATCTAGCCTCTAGCCAGTTAAATCTCTCTTTCCTTATTTTTTTTGTTCCTTAAAAGTAATGTGGCTTCTAGCTTATTAATTATTTTAGTGGCCTAGTAGTGTGAAGAAGAATAGAGAGTGGCCAATTTCATTTGCAATGTATATAAATATATAAGAGCTGAATCCTAAAGTTGTTTTACATTAGGCCACGGGCATCATATGCATTTAGTATTTTAAACTTAGTTTTCTCTCAATTAATTAAAGCATAAATTTATGTATTTTCTTCTCCCACATATATTTTTATTAGGTTCAGAAATCGAAACTAATTATAAATACGTAATTAAATTTTTACAATCCATTTGGACTATTTACAAAACGTACTTATTAGCTTTGAAAACCAGAATCAATAATAAATATATACAACCCAAATTTGATCCTTACATTGTCTATATGTAATGGCATTCCAAATCAACTTACTAGAACTGTAAAACTACTTATCAATACATATACTTTATTTATTAGGTTATGAACTGAAACTAATTATAAATATATATATATATATTAGGTTTATACAATGTATCTGGACTATTTATAAAGGTTTATAAAATTAATAATTAGATTCTAGGACTCTATTGTATATATACAATATAAGGATCAAATCGTATGTATTAGGTTGTATATATTTATTGTTGATTTTAATTTTTGAACATAATAGGTAGGTTTCTCAAATAGTCTAGATAACAACTACCCATAACTCCATCCTACCCCAAACCACCTACAATCACACCGTTGGGATTGAACTCTTGACCTCTTGGATGAAATGCCAAAAGAGAGATGCCACCACACCACAAATGGTATTTGACAATTGGACTGAATTGTTATGTAAGACTTGATTGACGTACTTAATAAATTTTTAAGACTTCATTAACCAAAGCAAGAATTATAGGACTCAAATAGGTTTTGCCTACGAATTATAGGAATTGCTCTCACTTGAGACTCTATTAAGATGATTACATTGCCGAGAAGAAAAGCCACCAGCAAATATCTATAGCCTGAAGGAACAGTACACGGTCAATTCAGTTCGGCTTGTAACGGGCTGAAGTACTGACCTCTCAACTGTTTGTGCGCACAAAATGCACCTACGCCAATTATATGCTCAGAGCAAGCTGCATCAGTATTCAATTTAATACACCTATCAGCTGGGGGAGAGCCAATGCTGTAAACTAGGCACACAAGTGGCAGGCCTAGGGAGAGTTGATCTTCTTGCATATGTGAACACATATTTTCCCCTTACGATAGTACAAAAGAACAGTGGCAGCAAAACTTAAAACATTCCTATTAAACCCCAAATTTTTTCCTTGCATTCTTTCCATAAATTTAAATTTATGTATATGATACAAACACAATATACAATACTCTCTGTGATCATTCTAATAATAAAAAGATAATTTCTACTTTTAATTCCTAAAGTTGCAAATCCTAAAGTCGTGTCAACAATATCGTCCCATTAATTTGTGTAATGTCTTCTATAAGATCATATCCAAAGTCCTATGCAATCGTCTTAAAGTTATCCTTCTTGATATCATTAGTCATAACCAGAGTGCTTTCCTACTGGGTCGCCTTATAACTGATAATGCCCTATTAGTTTTTGAAATACCATTGTATAAGGAAGAAGCGGAAAGGGAAAAAGGAACCTTCGGGTTAAAAATGGATATAAGTAAAGCTTATGATAGAGTGGAGTGGTTTTATTTGAAAAACATGATGAGGCGATTAGGTTTCTGTGAGAGATGGATTAGTCTTATTATGCAATACATTACTTCTGTGTCATATTTTATACTGATCAATGGATGCCCTAGTGACTGTTTTCAGCCCAGAAGAGGTTTAAGGTAGGGAGACCCTCTCTCCCCATATTTATTCTTATTGTTTGCAGAAGGTTTTTCAGCTATGATTGCAGATGCAGAGAAGAGGAGCCTTATCCATGGCGCTCAGGTGGCACGTCACGCACCACCAATTAGTCATCTCTTCTTTGCTGATGACTACCTTCTCTTCTCCAGAGCAACCCGACAAGAAATTTTCACCCTCATCCACATTGTACGCACATATGAGGAGGCATCAAGCCAACAGACGAACTTCGACACAGTTTGTTATCGATATCCAACAGTGGAAGGGCTTTAAGGCAGTGGACCGATTCCAGAAGTATCTAGGTATGCCAACGGTGGTGGACAGATCAAAGAAAGCCATTTTCAGCTCTCTTCATAATAGGGTGTGCAAGGAACTATCTGGATGGAAGGAGAAGACATTGTGTGGGAAGGAGGTATTGATCAAATTAGTGGTCCAAAGCATTCCTACATACTTGATGAGCTGTTTTATGATACCACAAAGGATCTGTGATGACATGGAAAGAGCTATGATAAAGTTTTGGTGGGGACACGGGGAAGGTCACAATGGCATCTGCTGGATAGCATGGGGTTAGGAAGCTTAGTGCTTTTAATTCCATAATGCTCGCTAAACAAGCATGCAGACTGGTTCACAATCCCAATTTGTTGGTAGCCCAATTATTGCTGGCGAACTACTATAGATGAACTGATTTTCTACAAGCTTTGGTAGGCG
This sequence comes from Turnera subulata, assembly GCA_028386065.3. Taxonomy (NCBI): domain Eukaryota; kingdom Viridiplantae; phylum Streptophyta; class Magnoliopsida; order Malpighiales; family Passifloraceae; genus Turnera; species Turnera subulata. The sequence goes on from JAKUCV010005304.1 coordinate 235,266, forward strand.
ATGGCTCTAGCTTCACGTGGAGAAGCATCCTCCAAGGACGTGATGTAATCCTTAAAGGAGCTCGATGGACTGTTGGCAATGGAAAAAGCATAAGGGTATGGAAGGATAAGTGGTTGGAAGATGAAGCTAGGCCACATGCGGCACCAGATGCATTAGGGATGGATCACAATATGTTGGTTGGGGAACTGATTGATTTGGATAACATGGAGTCGAACCGGGCCAACTATATATGCACACTTTGACGACGCCACTGCAGCCCAGATCGTTAGCATCCCACTAAGCTATAGAGCCCCAAAAGATGTTTTATCATGGACGTATACGAAGTGTGGTAACTACACGGTGGGAAGTGACTACCACCTCATGATGCAAGGTTCAGAAGCAGCTGCAGCACACACAGCATGGTGGAAACAGGTTTGGCAACTCACCATCCCACCTATGGTCCAGATCTTTATGTGGCGACTTGGTCAAGATTCATTAGCAACCCGAGGCAATCTCCGGCTCAGGAGCATAGGTGTTGGACCAGAATGTCCCATGTGCTCTAATGGTCTTAAGACGGCAATCCATCTATTAAAGGATTGCTCTTGGACGCAAGAAGCTTTGGCTTCTTGCACAATGTATAGGTGGCAGTTCCAACTGCACAGAAATATTTCAATGGCTACAAGAGTTATGCCTCAACCTGACGAATGATCAGTTTGGCTTGGTGAGCATCCTACTTTGGTCTATATGGAGAGCACGAAACAACAGAGTTTTCAACTATCCAGCAATCACTGTAACCCGCGCTTTATACTTGTACAAAGACTACCGAGAAGCCCAGCTGAACCAGTCGACTGTTGCACCACACTGGCAATCTGTCAGCAATCCTCAGTGGCAAGCACCCCCTGATCAGTGGTTAAAGGTCAACATCGATGCGGCTGGCAACACACAAACCACAAGTCTGGGAGCAGTTGCGCGCATTGCCCTAGGCGAGGTTCTTTTCTCTGCAGTAAAGACGGCTGCAGGTGTCCTAGATCCAGGTGAAGCAAAGGTTTGTGCAGGACGGATGGGGGTTCGACTCGCCTGGGAGAAAGGGCTCACGGAGGTGGAATGGGAAACAGATTGTTTGGGGTTAGTGCAGTGGCTCCAGCGACGCAACCATCCTACAAACATAACCGGAATGCTATTACAGGATATTCTAGACATGGGATCCAATTTCTATTCTTTTAGATACCAGTATACTAGACGTCATACAAATAAAGTTGTGCATGCGGGTGTCGAGCCACAGATGAGATTAGTCTGGCTTGTCGAGTTGGGATACTCATTAATATAAAAAACAAAAAAATGAAAGAGCATTATGATTCTCAAAAAATAATATAATAATAAAAAGATAATATCTGTAATTATGAATATCTAATTTTTTTTTTTGTTACAACGGGAGTCTAAAAAAGCATTACACTATAGCAGAATTATGAATGTCTAATGAGGTTAACTGTATACTAACCTTTGTGTACCAAAAAAACTATATACTGGTTTCTTTCTTTTGAATTTCCATCGATAGAAATGTTTTGTATATTCTTACTGTTTGGACTTATAGAAAAAAAAAAAAACCAACATGGACAGGACTGGAGTTCGATGCAAGTCTGGAACCGAACGTTGTCTTTCTCTCTCAGCGCGTGAGGAGCGAGTTTTGCAGTTCTAAAGAATTTCTATAGCATCAAACAAAATCTATGACACAATATGCATCTAAATGAAGAGTTAGGCATCACAAACTTTGGTCAGAAGAGCATAACTACGATCCAAAGTTCCTTAAGGTAACTAAATTCGATCCCTGCTAATTTTGAGACTCTTGGGCCATTTTCATCAAGGGAACAATTCTAAGGAAAACGAAAAACATATTTGCGAGGAGATATGCAATAAGAAAATATACTTGAACAGGGTGTTAATAATTGATATCACAATTGGGTACAACTTTATACTCGAACAAAGATCCTTCAACGTTGGGGCATATGCAAGAATGAAGAAAATCTAACAGTTTTTTTTTTTTGTCGAGAAAATATCAGAATATATATTAGAGCAGAAAGAGTCCTACAAAGGAAGTACCATACCTAAATACTAATACAAACCGAATAGCTCCATAAGGTTGACGAGTTACAGACCAACTCGTATTAAAATACAAAATTTCCTTATGGAAATTACAATTACTACATAGAATAAGAAAAACAAATAATAGAACCAAGCCTTCAAAGATGTTGTTTTGGAATCGGATTCTTGAAGCACGAGTCAACTGTCACAGGAAAGCAACTGATAAAAGAGGATATTTGGTCCTGATAGTGCAGGCCGCTACCCACAACACAAAGTGTTTTATAAAGCCACTCCCACCTGACTTGAAAGGAGACCAGAATAACAGAAACGTTTCCATACCAACTTCCCAAAGACTGCTGGGGAGGAGAACTTGCTCAAACTCTGCCAGCGAAAGCAACCCAAGTATCCGGCCCACTGTGGCGTTCCATTTTATTGAAGGTTGGGTATCCTAACCCCAACCAGGTTGCATCAAAAACTCATCCCTACCAGGCATGAGAGAACTCATAGGATTCACAGTATTTTGACAAAATATTGAGGATAAACCCGAGTCCCATAGATATATCCCCAGTTGCAAACACCATCACTCTGGCTCGGATGGGAAGATCATACTCCCATCCCCAGTCACATGCACGAGCCCAACAGACCATGGGCATCCAACCAAAATTCTCAAGAAATAATCCTTAAGAGCGCTAACAGAAGAGGTATTGTCAGAGAGTACCTTTGCCATCAGGTGTGGCTTGCTGGTGATAACTCCAAAGGCATCGCCGATGTTGCCTTGATAACGGGCTTTAAGCATCACCCCACAATCGTCCTCCCTCTGTTGAAGGTCCGGTGCAGTTGTCCTCGCAGAAGGATGGTTGATGATGTCGGCAAGGGCGTGGTCAAGAACCCCAATCTCTATGTCCAGATCTGGGGCTTTGAGTTTCACTACAATGACCAACTCTCTCCCTTGAGAAACTAACGGTGTAGACATAGCCATAGGCACAAGCTGGAAGCAGCACAAGGCAATGGAGATCGCTTTGAAACAAAACACCCCAAAAGCATGGGGTAACTGTGGCTCCAATTTCACACACAGGACTGTGCTTATGGAGAATGGAATAAGAGACTAGAGGAGAAAAAGAAGTACTAGAAAGTAGAAGGAACAACCTAAAAAACGTGAGACTGAAGTGGATCTGTTATGTGGGTGCTAGATTTGAGTAAATTTTAAGGATGATGAACAGTGCCATGGGTGCTACAAAGATCCAATTGATGATAATTTAATTCATTCACTAAATTATTTCACCTCCCACATCCCTATCATTTTCAGCAGAACCTAGTAGTTTTTTCAGCAGGAGATTGTCATCACTAGATGAAAGATGTACTACCAGCTCCGTCGTAGTGGCATCTGCTGAGAATCCACGATCTACCATTTCATTGATGAGTTGAACTGCCCTCGACATATCCTTCTCCCGAAGCAATCCTTGTATCATCACGTTGTAGCAGCAACTGTTCAGTGAGTAACCATCCTTTTCCAGTTTTCTAAACAATTTATATGCATCATTGAGAAGTCCTTCCTTGCAAAGTCCACTGATCATTATACTACAGGTCCAGGCATCTGGTTGCAAGCCTTTCAGAGACAGAGAGTTAAACAATTCCTTTGCATGGTTAATCTTTCCAGAATTGAGCATGCCACGAATAAGGATAGTATATATCACTACGTCAGGCTTCACTGAATGCTTTTTCATAGTTTGAAAAAGTGTTAATGCCTCATCGACGCGGCCCTGCATGCACAAACCATCTAGCATAGTGGCATAAGTAACTAAATCTGGAGTTGGGCCATTTGCATTCATGTCCATGAAAAGCTGCTCGGCTGCGCTATGTCTCCCTGCCTGCGATAAGCCACTTAAAAGAGTACTGCAAGTAACAACGTTGGGAACCAAACCTTTTTCAGACATTTCATCAAAAAGCTGTTTAGCCTCATCTACCTTATCTATCTTGCAGAATCCGTTAATCAACATGTTGTAGCAGTAAACATCAGGTCTGCAACCTTTTCCCATCATCACATCAAACACTTCTCTAGCTTTATCCATTTCCTTCCGTAAACGATATCCATCCATCAGTGAACTGTACGTGATGACATCAGGCTGCATACCCAACTGAGCCATTGTTTCGAGCAAAGCATGAGCCTCTGGAGCCAAGCCGTCTTTGCAAAGAGCATCAACCAATATACTGAAGGTGATAACATCCGGTGAAATCCCTTTGTTTGTCATTTTGGAGAAGAGATCTAAAGCCTCAGAAACTTGCCCATCCTTGCAAATGCTGTCAATAACCGTGTTGTAAGTCACTACATCCGGATTGCAACCTACCTCTTCCATTCTTCGCAGCAAACCAACAGCCACATTGGTTTTCCCAATCTTGCACATGCGATCTACTATAGCAGTATAAGTCTTTACATTGGGTTGGCAGCCATTGGCAACCATTTCGTCAAACAACACAACTGCCTCTGCGATTTTATCGGCCTTGCAAAGCCCATTAATCAAGGTAGTAAACATAACAACATCAGGCTGCAAACCCAGTTTAATGATTTTGCCAAAAGCAGAGAAACCCAAATCCACTCGACCCAAATGGCAGAAGCAATTGGTCAAAATGGAGAGAGTGTAGACATCGTGAGAGATTCCACGCAATTCCATTTGTTTGGACAAAGAGATCACTCCCTCATAATATCCCATTTGGACAATAGACGACAACATTTGATTGAATTGCACAATAGAAGGCAAAGGATTCTTATGAAGCATTCTATGGAAGGAAGCCAGAGCATCATGTAGGTTAAGAAATAATGTGGGTTTGGATTTGGGTTTGTGTCTACTGCCACTGGTGGAATTACTGTAAGCACGAAGACAAGAGGCAGGGTACTTACCCGTGAAGGCGAAGAGCGAGGAAAGAAGGGATCTTGAAGGATTTAGCATCACAATAATATTAATCCTACCCATCAGCAGCAGCTAGGGAAGAACATAACCCCAAGTGGACGCTTTTCAATGCCTCTGCTGTACTCGGCTTTTTGTGATCATTCAGTATTCTGCTTCTGCTTTTTGCACAACAGAGAAAATTGCAACCATGCCAAAGGACTAGCACACTTTGTTTAAGGAATAACGACTTCGCGAGTCCTATATCCTTTTCCCGAAATCTCATTTGAGTCCTAAAAAAGAAAAACGCCTATTTCGAGTCCTATAACGTTTAAAAAGAACACCAAACGAGTCCCCGTCCAATTTTCCGTCAATTTTTTGCTGACCTGGTCGTTAAGTATCTACGTGGATAATGATATAAATTAAAAAAAACCAGAAAACAATATAGTGACAATTAATAATTAATCAATAACAGTTAGTATTTAAATTCGTATTAATTTAACAAAATAAAATTAACTTACACTCATCCTCCTTCACTCCAACCCTCAATTTCTTTTTCTCCCAAACCCGCCGCCCAGCAAACAACCCACAACCGCCGGCCACATGCACCCATCTCCTCCACTGGAAACACTGAAGCCCAGCCACCATCAACCATCACTGGATCGTCCAGTCACCACCATCAAACGCCACACATAACAACCAAATCAACAACAACCACCCCGATTAATAAATCGGCCCCAAAGACAAAAGGAAAAGAAACAAAGAACAGGGAAAAAGAAGGGAGAGATCGTCGGGGACTTACCGGGCGACGATGGCACCCACGTCGAATCCACGCCCGAACAACCTGGACAAGGCCCACCAGACCTCTTCCCGGTCTGTACCACAGCCCGGCGACACAGGCGGCGGCCATGGCGACTTCTCGTTGCAACCCAGAGAACCTCGAGCCTCCTTCTATGTCTTAGCGACGGCGGACAGTGGAGAAGACCAAAAGAAATGGCGGCGGTGTACTCAGCTTTGTCTTCTCCGTCAACAACCCGGGGCAACTGGCCTCGACCTCTCGATCGAGATACACCAGGGATCTGCACAGTCAAGAGCCGTCGAGCTCGACTGAAGCCGCCATCGTGTGATTCGAGTGTTGTTGGGCTGTTTGTTGTCTCGGGGTGGACTCAGTGGATCGGGGTGGCTGTGGTGTTCGGCCACAGTTTGTTGCAGGTTGTTGGGGTTGCTGGCGAGCTGTTCCGGCAACGATCTCCTCCTTGCACCCGCAGCTCTCCCTATTCGTCGCCTCGCTCCGCCCCTAAAGCTGCTGCCCCGACTCTTCTCCTCCACATCTTGCATCTACAAAAGGCGGCAGCGCTGCTGTTTGCTGCTCACCCTCACACGGAGGAGCCCCCACTGCTGTTCAACCCACAGCACTGCCAAGCGGCCACCCTCCATTGCCGAGCCCCAGAACGAGTCCTTCCTCCACCGAGAGTAGCTAGGATAGGCCCGACACCCATGCACAGCGGTCGCCATCCAGGCCCTCGCCTCGCCACCATTCCCCACCGCCTCCAAGCGATGTGCGACCCTCTGCTCACTCTCCTCGCACTCCTCCTCCACGGTAGTTTTCTTTTTTTTTTCTTCGATTTCTTCTTCTTTTTTGTTTGGTTTGGTATTAATTAGGTATTTTTTGTGTAAATTATGGTATTTTTTGACATGGCAATTTATGATGATGTGGAGCTGATGTGGATTTTGAAAAGTCAAAGATAACAGCCAAAATTGACGGAAAATTGGACGGGGACTCGTTTGGTGTTCTTTTTAAATGTTATAGGACTCGAAATAGGCATTTTTCTTTTTTAGGACTCAAATGAGATTTAGAAAAAAGATATAGGACTCGCGGAGTCATTATCCCCTTTGTTTAACTATCTATGGTGCACTGCACGCACATCCTCACCCATGGACTGGTGAAGAACAAAACCCCAAAGGGGAAAGGTTCGCTGCATCTTTCGGCTTTTGTGTTGATCCTCTACCCTGCCTTGTACTGTGTTTAATTTTACTCCTCAAGAGCTCAACCAACAAAGCCCAACCCAACATAGATAGGTTATCTTTTGCAGAATTCAAGCCTGGAAACCCAAAACTACCCTTCGGGGCCTTTTAGTCTTTACGAGACATTTGCAAAATACACACTTTCCCAGCCCGCACACAACCGAACCCCTCTATCACAGTGGAAAACGACACCTCTACTCTTTTTTTTTTTTTAGTTTCCCACTGGTATCCTGGGCCAGTCCACCTTTAAGGACATCAAAGGCACCAGACTAAATCCAGCTCGACTCGGGTGGCGCACCTAGGTAATGGTGGGTGAGTCTCCCAAATGAAGTTTTCTGCGTATTCTTTTGAAGCATGAATGTTGAGCAACTTGAATGTCCTCAAGGGGCTCTACCCAAATAAATTTTTAGGGTTTGGGAAATCTTCCAACACTTGCAAGCAATGTTATTAAACTCGGATTGGCCCGATCGGCTGAACCCGATTAACCGTAATTCGGTTCGTTTTTCAGGTCAAGTTGTAAATTTCTGGTTCAATTTGGATTTAACCATTTTTTTACTTGGGAGAACCACCCCCCGGTGACCTGAGCGGGTCAACCTGTGGTTCCGGTTTAACAACATTGTCACCATGGGCTCTCTCAACCCCGTCCCCCAAAATGCAGCTTTCCTTATAGAGACTAAAAATATATGAGACTATTAGTCACATTGGACGAGACTATTACGCACTACCTATTTGTAAAATTTTATTACGGAACTCCCCAAGTTATATTAACTATGAACCTCAATAAAATTTCTCCCACCTGGTTGCATCTTGGGTCATAGATAATATTTCGCTTAATATTATTTGTAGTTGTGAATTTTTCATCCTTTGTACCATTCATTTGGGAGCTTAACACCTCTTTCTTAGTCCTTTTTGGGAGTTTATGCACAGCTGTATGATGACTTGGTGAGGGTTGCTCAGTTTTTGAACAATTTAGTAACACCTTCCGTGGAATCTTGGAGGAGCTGTATTGTTGTGTGGTGATTCGAATGCCTTAGCCGAGAATGAAGAAGGAAAAGAAGGGCAGCAATCCTTACGACAAAGCAACACAAAATTACAACTTTTTATTCTTTTTGCTGACAAAAGAAGCTCTTCCGTTTTGATAGACGATGGACGTTTAATAATGAGGCAAAGTTGATGGTTGAGGAAGCATGGTCCAAGGATCGCCAAGGATTAGATGTTCAAATTGCATTTGGATGCTCAAAGATAGTAGTAGACATGTTGATAGTCCATGGAAATTCCTGCAAAATTAAGTTAATTGTCTAGAAGAAGATATCGGAGTTGAGAGGGTATTCCGCCTGAAGAGGTGTTTAGAATTCGAAATAAGGTTTTTATCTTGGGATGCTTTATTGTTTTATCGTTTGTTTGTGATAAACCTATATAAGGTTATTTGTGATACTTGTACGGGGATCCAGAAAAATCAATCAAAAACCAATTTCTATATTTTATCAGTTTACTTTTATCACGCTTTAGTGTTATTTATCATGCTTTATTAGTTTAGCATAACATAGAAAACCCAAAACACTAAAATCCGATTTAGGGTGCTTGACATTCGTCCGTTCGGCCCTTCTTTCAACGGCCGGATTCGGTTGTCGGTTTGGCCTTTCATCGCTCGGATCGGCAGATCAGCATCAAAACCCGGTCCAGGACGCGACACTGTCCATTCGGCCTTTCAACGATCGGATCCGGTTGTTGGTTCGGCTCTTTAAACAGTCAGATCGGTAGGTCGAGGGTCGCTCGCTGTTCGTGTGCGAACAGTTTGCTTTGGGAGATAAAAATACAGCTTTTTTTTTTTCCATGCTGAAACAAGACATAGGCGCAATAGAAATGCTATTTTTGGTATTGAAGATGAATAAGAGGGATAGAGATCTGGAAGAGAAGCAATGGTAACCTTTGAAATGATTCAAAACAAAGGCCCTATTGAGTTTTCAAAACCAAGGCCGGAGACGCCTGGCGCTAGTAACTTCTGAAATGTTTCAAAGCAAGACCTTTTATTTCTACACATCAATTTAGCTCACATCTCTGTAGCTGATGCCTCTTTAAAAATCTACAACTTACCATTGGATATGATATGTCTTCGGAGAAAAAAATAAAAAAACAAATGAAGACCTCATAAAAAGAATGAATATTAATTAAGCCCATTATCTTGTAAGGTGCCTGGATGTTTGGACTGGACCATGGGCCTTTATATGCTTGGATCTAAGACATTCCATGCAAGTCTCCAAGTTCCTTAGTTTTAGCGTGGGACACATCCAGAAATATTTTCCGCATTTCTTATATATCGTCAAATAATATTTTAATAATTAACAATATAAAAAATTGAATCTATCTCTTTGGCTGTGCTAATAAATGTACAATATTCGGTTACAATTATTTTTCTATAAGTAAATTAATATTTGGACCCTCAAGTAGAAAATGAGCGTTTATCCCTACAAATCATAGAAACTAATTAATATATTTTTATAAAAAAAGCCCTACAAATCATAAATTTATATAGAAAAGGAAATTTGACAAGATATAAATTGCTAGTTTCCTAACTATTATCTATTTATTTGTAGGTACAAAACTAACTAAATTAATTTTTTAGAAAAATGCGTTGAGTCCAAATCTAATTATTTATTTCCTAAAAAGAATTCTTATTGTTATATATTATTTTCATATGGTTTTCTCTGTACAATTTTTTAAAAAAATGTGTATTTTTTTTGATACTTAGATGATTAGATCTAATCCGGAGATCTTAAAATTTGCAATAACAACTCTATTAAGAAACAATTCAATGTTTTGCGGGGAAACACCATATTTGTATATTTCCAAAATTTCATTAAGAAAAAAAATCTAGCTAAATATGTGAAGATAATAAGCAATTTAAATACTACCTTATAATGAATCCACCTAGTAAAAACTAACCGAGATCTAAACAAATTAGAAATCTTAGAAACATTGTAGTGATTAAATTATAGTATAAGAAGGACGGATTGAGAGGGTTGGGATTTGGGTGTTATTTATGTAATTTCGATATATCAAAAAAAATTGTAATATAGGTAAGGAAAAATAGTCATATGACAAAGGAAAGAATGTGTAAACTTAATTATAATCAAACTACATTACATATATATTCTTATATCTATATAATAATAATCATCTTCTAAAGATCTATAGTAGTCATATGCCTACGGCCGTGGATCCGTCCTTAGTTTTAGTCACATGAATGTCTTTGATCCAAGCACCACCCATTAATCATTTTTTTCATCCTTGTGTTTATCTTCTCTTTTATTGAGGAAACCTCAAAAAAGACAAAATGAAACGCCCCGATCCGTATTTACCGTTATTCACAGTAAACACGTGGGACCACATACTATTACAATAACCACAGCGGTAAATATCCCATCCAGCAGATTAAAAGTACATAATACATCAACCGTACTTGTCCCGATACGGGAACATTAATACTACAAGCATCAATCCATAGAGTTATAAACAGCAAGCAGCGGAAGTCTTAATACAACACAATAATAGATAATGATATGGACATAATGCAACGCAGGATGGATCCGGGCCTGGCAGAGGGTGCGACACAGCTTGCCTCGAACGTACCTGAGCTACGCACAATCAATCTACGCGACCAGGTCGCGCAGGCGAGGGGTGAGTCCGAAGTGCTCACCGGGTAAAATCCATAAGCAAGTATACAAATACTTTAACCGTAAATAAAACCAAGTCACATCTACAGCAAGAATCTGAAGTTACACGAACTCTAAATAAAACATGCTTTGTGATTCTAGACACGCTACACCAATTTTATTATCAGGGCCCCTATCACTAGTTAAATGATGGTCGTCGCCTGGTAGTCAAGCTAGCTAGCCCGTGGACCCCACCCTGGTACCTCCACGTAAAACTGGCACAGACAGGGAGCAGGACCAACCACTAACTCTCCCCCAGCGCCTAAAAAAAAATAATAATTGGTACAGACAGGGAGCAGACCCCAAGTACACTCTCCCCCAGCACCATAAAAATAAGACTACCATCTGGCTAAACCAACACTTAACTGTGACTTACTAGATGTCTAAGTGAGGTCAGTTTTATTATTCCTAGTTACTTAACTCCTATTATCCTCCACTCTCTCATTATCCCGAGCAGGCTCACAGCCTCTCCGCTCGTCTGGATAATACAAACTCAATTAACCGGTACCCTCGGTACTCTACTTCCATAATTTCACAGCCAACAACAACAACAATAATAATCTACCAGTACCAATATTTCTAACATTATCAAATAACATCAACAGTAGCATCAATTCAGCAACATCAACGGCAACAAATAACATCTAAATTCAACTCGCAACAACTATTCACAGCCACAAGAATTATTCAAGCATATAACACACAAACAGCAACTTGGCACTACGGCAGTATATAAATAATTACTTATCCTCACCTTAGCCGATTTCCTACTCCTGAAAGTCCTCGAAGTGTTCCGGCTCAGGCTCCTCAGGGTACTGCTCGTTATCAATTCCTATATCAAACAACAATTTATGCACATATAAGATGATATGCAAATGCTTAACTATTACTGTAAACCGTAGAATAACTACCGCGCTATCTCGGTACTCCCCCGGGTTATTTCTATTATCGTCATCATTCACTATTTATTTACATAGGCCGAAAATACTTTACCATAATTATTTCCGGTTATGATCCTGGTACGTATTTACTTTGATAATATCCTTTCCATTTTTATTTCCTTAAGTAGGTACTTTCCAAAATTATTATCATTACCATATATATATATATATATATATATATATATATTCCAAGGTAACTATTTTCCATTTGATATCCACATATTTTCTAAATTATCTCAATATACTATTATAATTATTTATTTATTTTTATTATTTTTTCCTTTCCAGAATTTATTTTCTCTCTTTTTTTTTTAAATTTCGGACTGGGCCTTACTATGCAGCCCATATCCAAAGCGCAGCCCAGACCACCAAATCAGGAACCTAGGCCCAAGTCAGACCCAGACCAGCTACAGGCCCGAGCCCAACTCGGCCCAGTACCCGCGTGGCCCATGGTCTCACCCAGGCCTGCGACCCGTTTGTACAACCCGCCCGTTCGAACTAAGACCAACAAAATCCAGGTCGGACCCGGATCCATGGCTGCTGCTCACCTCCGGCCAAGCGAGCAGGGCGGCGAACAGGCGGCACGGGAAGGGGGAACGGCTCGGCACGAGGAGATAGAGGGGTGGAGACGTGGCTGGCGGTGGCGTGCACAGGTCCGTCCCGTCGATCTGCACACGCGGGAGAAGGAAAGGAAGGTGGGGAGGCCGGCGGCTGATGGCGTGACGAGGGAGGACAGCGGCTGCTGGTGGCCGGCCGTGAGGTGGTGTCGGCAGCGGCGGTCCGGTCGCAGGTGGCAGCAGAAAAGAAGAAAAAGAAAAGATGAGGGAGGGAGGTGGTGGCGACGGCGACGGCCCCCTTCCCTTACTCTTCTTTCTTTTTTTTTCTTTTATTTTTTTTCCGATTTCTTTTTTTTCTCTGTTCTCTTTTTCTTATCTTTTGTTTGTTTTTTGTTAATGTTGTTGTGTTTCTGGCTTGGGTTGAAAAGGAAAGAACTGGGCTGTTTTTTTTTTTTGCAGTTGAGGTTTGCAGGAGATGAATGGAGATGGGTTTTTCTTTTGCAGGTGAAGAAATGGTGTTGATGACGGTTAATAGGCAAAAGAGAAAAGGGAATTCACGGGTGTTACAGGAAGGGACAGTTTTTCACGAGCAAACAGGAGGAGGCGGCTGCTTTATGCAGCCGTGTCCCGTCCGGACCAGAAAATATCAATTATACCCCCTTGGCTTAGTTTTTGGCCCGATAATTCGAGGTTAAGCCTGACTTTTCTGAAGATTTCTGGACCCGAAAAATTCCAACTTCGGTCCGTAAAATTCGCAGATAAATCCCGAGCGTGGGGTAAGGGTCGGTTTCGGAATTCGATGCATAACTTACCCTGAAATAATTACCCAAGATTATTTTTATACGGTAAATTACTATACAAAGCATTTTTACAGTCCTGGTAAAATGTAAATTTTTACCCGGGCTGTTACAGTCTACCCCCCTTAAAAGAATTTCGTCCCCGAAATTCACTCCGAAGCGGTGAAGAGATGCGGATACTGGGACCGCATGTGCTCCTCGACTTCCCATGTTGACTCGTTGGCAGAATGCTTACTCCATTTGACCTTTACCATAGGAATGGTACGGTTCCGCAACTGCCGAACTTCTCGAGCAAGAAT
>JAKUCV010005305.1:9819-59065 GCA_028386065.3 Turnera subulata
AGGTTGTAACGGTTTGTTAAGCACCCGTAAGCTTAACATAGATAGTGAAATCTTCAAGTGAGACTTGAAGGGCTGGATTAGCCACACTAGTAGAGTGTGTGTGAACCAGGATAAATCTCTTGTGTCCTTCATTCTTTTAATTCCGCATTCAATTCCTGCTTATTTCGCTTTTATTCGATTATCGCTATTCACCCCCCCTCTAGCGAAGGGCTATTGTTCTAACAAATCCGTGTTAGGCAACAGATGCACGCGAAAGCCCCTCCACCTCCTAAACTCTCGGTGCTAGACAACAAAGAAACAAAGCACAAAGGATAAAACAAACAAAGAGACTCCTCTCTTTAGGCCGAAATTATTCAAGTTTAACTGAACTTTTTATTACTCAAATAATCTAAATAACAATGAACCCCAAGGGTTCTATTTATAGGAGAACACACCTCCTCAAAGTTGGTGAACAGTAAATTCGGTGAACAATAACGTCGGTGAACAGTAAAGTCGGTGAACAGTAAACGTTGATGAATAGTAACGTCGGTGAACAGTACCGTCAGCTCCTCCTTGAACTCCAAGTCTTGGCGCCTCCTCTCCTATTACTAGATGGACTAGGATTTAATTGAGCCCACAAAACTTGGACACTAATTAAATCCTTACAATAATAAAATAAAATAAAACTAATCGATTTTAATTTGACAACTATAATTAACAAAAATAAAATGGATATGTCGACACCTTCCTGAAGGTGATTGATGTCGACTGGGCCCAATGTGCTCTCGAGTCAATTACTCTTTAATTGACAGCAAATTGATGGGCTTCAGTTTCAGCTCCTCTCCAATCTTAATCTTCCATCTCTTCTTGAACTTCTTGTGAGTACGAATCTTGGATATGATTCGGAAAGTGAGCTTGTTGGAATACATCCAAGCTCCATATTTGTCGCCATTGTTTCCTTCATGGTTGCCTTGGTGTGCTTCATTCCTCGAACCTCTAAGCCTGCCTCCGTTTGCATCAAAGAGGAGGACGTAATAAAAGAACATATAGAAATCCAAGCTTTGGTAGGAGAGAAGGAGCAAATCGTGTTGATAGGGATGTTGGAAGCATCCAATTGAAAATTCTGCCTTTCTATGGCAAGGATGATCCTGAAGCATACTTGGAATGGGAGAAGAGAGTGGAGAAGCTCTTTGACTATCATAACTACTCCGAAGAAAGTAAGCTAAAACTAGTTGTTGCAGAATTTAGTGATTATGCACGTATTTGGTGGCATCAATTTTTTTTAGAGAGAAGATGGTATGGAGAAGAGCCTATTAGCACATGGGCTGAATTGAAGAGGATTATGAAGAAAATATATGCGCCTAGTCATTATTTAAAGGAGCAACAGCAAAAGTTTCTGACAAGGAGACAAGAGCCGATTTCAGTACATTATGATGACTATGTGGACGACTTTTACGATAAAGAAGAAGAAGGGTGGCACCGCGTGGAGCATGGTGGAAGAAGGATTCGACAAGATAAAAGGCTAAAGGAAAAGGAGTCTATTCTTGCACGCCAAGAACGGTCGCATCAGATTTACCAGAAGATTAGATGGGAGGAAGAATTGAAAAGGAAAGCTAAGCTTGAAATTCAGGCTGAAAAGCCTCAAACTACTTGTGAGATTAAGGAGAAGGTCGAATTGTAAAATTTGAACGAGAAACTTCCACCCAAATTGCAACAATCTGGTGAAGTAGAGAAGAAGGCTGAGAGCCTTGGAAAAAGTTAGAAAGAAAGAGAGGAAGAGAGTCTTGTAAAAGGAGAGCTGAAAATAAAAGAAAAGAGAGAGGAAAAAGTCGACTATGAGAGAAGTGAAATGGGTGAAAAAGTCGATATTGTTGAGAAAAAAATAGAGAGAAAAGAGAAACAAAATCTATATGCAAAAGAGAGTGATATGAGGGTTGTTTGTAAAGAAAAGAAAGGCATGTTTGTACTCTTGTATTATGATGCTTATCTTAAGGGATCTAATCTTAACCCTTGTTTTTCTAGTTTTGTTGTTTCTTTGTAAATATTGGAGGATGCTTTTCCTAAGGAATTGAAGACCCTTGGAGAAATTGAGTCCACACATGGGGCGCCAATTACAATCAAAAGGGATCACCAGGTTTTAAGTTCCTATTCTATGACTTTAATGCCTAAATTGGACAACATGATGAGTGATTTATATTGTTGTTCTATTAATTATCATCCATATAAGTTACTTGTTATTCCTATTTTTGTGGAACGAACTAATGCTTGTTGCAAGTTGATTGATCCAGAAGGAGAATTGACGCTGTTTAAGGGAGTTGAGCATCAATTCGATCACATGCTTGGAACGCGTAGTCTATTGCCAAAGATGAATGGGAAGTGGCAAATGAGTGTGGATTGCCGAGATGAACAATCACAAAGGAATGCACGAGCTGATTCCGAGAGCAACAAAATGCCATTCGATCAAGGAGTTTTGATTCGAGGACGAATCTTTTTAAGGAAGGAGGGAATGATGCAAATCAAGGAACTAAACACCAAGGAGAAGACGTCAATGTTAAAGGCGAGTTGCGGATGCCATTGGGGCCGATTATAGAAGCGCGTGCTAACAAGCTCAAGATGCAATTGGAGCTTAAGGAGACATTTAAATGTGTGAGCATAGTAAAAGGAGTCTGAAACTATTCACTTTCAGTTCACTATTCACGTAATGGTGCCACTCACTATACACGCGCTAACAAGTTCAAAGCGCAACTTCAAGTTTTCGTACAAGCAGTAATTTCACAAGAACTTCAAGAGGACACAAAGATCAAGCTTGGAGAGGACTTTAAAGAGATCCCCAAGTGTGTGAGCTTTCTGAAAGATTCCAGTCACAATAGGCATTTTACTGTTCGGTTACTGTTCGCGCCGAAAATTACTGTTCACGACGAAAATTACTATTCGCTGCCGAAATTAATATTCCCTTCCGGCGTTACTGTTCTCTTTTTGGTCTGGAAAATCCATTTTGGAGCTGGAGGTTCCCACTATCTTGATTGAGTGCTCTTTCATCATTTGGTTTGTTGGTGTGGTTGGTGTTAGTGTGGTTGGTGTTCATTAAAGAAAACAAAAGATGATTAGTGCTTGTTTAGTGCTTGTATTTAAAATTCAATCCTTTGCTTTTTGGCTTCTATAAAAGCCAACCATGTACCAAGTTTGAAATCAGATTATACATGATGATTTGAGTGTTTATAAGAAAGCTTAATGCTTATCTTTGGAAAAGAGTGGTTCTTCTAGTTTTTACTTCAAGGATTGAATCAACTTATCAAGTAAGTTTTTACTTGTGGCGTTATTTCAATTCTTTCATACTCTTTGTTACTAATTCCTTGCTGTTTTGGGGGTGAAGAGTTCTATCCCGGTTGATTGAATTTGGGGTCGGGGACAAATATTGATTCGGAGGTGATTCTAGCTTAGTTCTAGGATTGTTGCCGTATCATTAATAATGGAATTGACCCAAACATAATAAAAATTATAATGTATTTTCGGACAGAATCTGTCCGTCGACTTCAAGTGACTTTTAGGGAATGAAAACGGAAGATTCGGTTTCGGAGCTCAACATGAAGTTGTAGATCTTTGTCTTATCTTTCCAGAGAGTCTAAGATCGCAGCAATCCAAGTTGTAGAGCTTGAGATATGAATTTATTACCGAGATTGCTCGCTCCAGGAATTTCAGCAATTGTTCTTCTCATCCTTTGCTTTGATCTCCTTCTCTTCTTGAATTTCTTATGAGATCGATTCTTGGACTTAATCCTGAAAGTAAGCTTTCCATGTCCAAGCTTGTCTTTGTCACCATGCACCTCATTGATGCCTCCAAAGAAGCCTTTACATGCACCATTATCTAAGTCTCTAAGCTTGCCTAGGTGATTTGCATCACTAGGTTAATCTTCTTTTCCTCGGAAAAGTGATAAAAAATGAAAACCATATCAACTCTTTTCTCCCATTAAATGTAAGCGTCGGCATCTCCTCTTCCATAAAAAGAAGGTATCTTGATCTTGATGTTGTTCATGTTGGCATCGACATTTTTGAATGGCTCCCATTCATTGTTCCTTCCATAATGTCGATTCTGATAGCCTCCTCTTCCTCTCGGCATTCTGCCACCTCGTTCATTGCCTTGGTAGCGTGGCTGCCACTCTTCCTCTTCCTATACCTCTTCTTCAAACTCGCCTTCCAAGCGCCTCCGAGGCTCAGCTTGCTCCCGAAGTTCTGGTTTCTCTCCCCTTGGCTGCGGTTCGTCTCGCTGCCTTGGCTCCTCGACTAATGGCGGTTGTTGCTGGTGTTGGCGTGGAGGGGGCTGCTACTGCTGCTGCTGCTGCTGCCGTGGTGGCTGCTCTCCCTGGACGGCCAAACCTGCAAGTAGGAGCTTCAGCTCTGCCATGTCGTCTTGATGTGTGCGCCTGAACTCAGCTAGCTCATTTGATTTGTCGAGCAATTTCTTGTTGAGACGGACTACCTCATCTCTCAATGCCCTCCATTGATGCAAATCAAGGATCTAAACACCAAGGAGAAGACGTCAATGTTAAAGGCGAGTTGCGGATGCCATTGGGGCCGATTACACAAGCGCGTGCTAACAAGCTCAAGATGCAATTGGAGCTTAAGGAGACCTTTAAATGTGTGAGCACATTAAAAGGAGTCCGGAACTATTCACTTTCAGTTCACTATTCACGTAATGGTGCAACTCACTATACATGCGCTAACAAGTTCAAAGCGCAACTTCAAGTTTTCGTACAAGCAGTAATTTCACAAGAACTTCAAGAGGACACAAAGATCAAGCTTGGAGAGGACTTTAAAGTGATCTCCAAGTGTGTGAGCATTCTGGAAGATTGAATTTGGGGGTGAAGAGTTCTATTCCGGTTGATTGAATTTGGGGTCGGGGACAAACATTGATTCGGAGGTGATTCTAGCATAGTTCTAGGATTTTTGCCGTATCATTTACTGTTCATGCCGGAAATTACTATTCACCGCCGGAAATTACTATTTACTGCCGGCGTTTACTATTCTTTTTTCAGGTTGGAAAATTCACTTTGGAGCTAAAGATTCCCACTAGTGTGGTTGGTATGGTTGGTGTTAGTGTGGTTGGTGTGGTTGGTGTTAGTGTGGTTGGTGTGCATTAAAGAAAACAAAAGAAGTTTAGTGCTTGTTTAGTGCTTGTATTTTCAATTCAATCCTTTGCTTTTTGGCTTCTATAAAAGCCAACCATGTATTAAGTTTGAAATCAGATTATACATGATGATTTGAGTGTTTATAAGAAAGCTGAATGCTTCTCTTGGGAAGACAGTGATTCTTCCAGTTTTTACTTAAAGGATTGAATTCAACTTATCAAGTTTTTTACTTGTGGCGTTATTTCAATTCTTTCATACTCTTTGTTACCAATTCCTTGCTGTTTTGGGGGTGAAGTGTTCTATCCCGGTTGATTGAATTTGGGGTCGAGGACAAACATTGATTCGGAGGTGATTATAGCTTAGTTCTAGGATTGTTGCCGTATCAAAACAAGAGAGAAATCAATCTAACTTGCAAAACAAGGTTTAAGAGAACCTCCAACTTTATTAGCAAAATAGCTATCAATAAACAATATTCATCATCCGTCAAACTATGAACACTAAGCGTCTTATTTATACAAGTCTAGTACTAAACCCTAATAGACTTGGATTTTGTAAAATAAAATAATAAAGGCAATAAACTAATAACCTAAGTCGGCTGAATCTAACAATCCATTACACTCTTTTTTTTTTTTTGTTTTGCCGACTAAAACTAATGAGCCCAAAAAGTAATGGCTTTGAGCCCACTCATTTAAATAGTTAACGCCATCTAATAGTAAAAGCCCATGACGCCTACACCTAATAGAATAAAATAGAAACCCCATGACAAGCTATTATACTAGGCTATTACTTTTGTCGGCTGAACATTAATTTTTCCGACCAAATAAAAAAAAGCGAATGAGACTAATGAGCTGGAACTAATGAGAGTAATTAAATAATTGATAATGAGCTGCATGGAGTTAAACATTCAACCCAAGGTTGATTTCAGCCCAAGCTTGACTCCTCCAATGTGTGCATATACTTAGGCGTCTCCTTAAGCTCCTCTCCAAGCTTGATTTCCATCTCTTCTTGAATTTCTTATGAGTACGAAACTTGGACATGATTCGGAAAACAAGCTTTTGAACACGAACTTTGAACTTATCTTTGTCGCCATGCACCTCATTGTAGCCTTTACGTGTACTATTCTCCAAATCTCCAAGCATTCCTAGGTGATTTGCATCATTGTGTGTGTGAAATATGTTGAACATCGAAAACACAGAAAAACTAGTAGTTCTCCTCTTCATGAAAGCAACTTGCATTATAGAAAAAGAGAGCTCTATTGAAGATTGTGTGACGACATCCTATGTAATAATAGTTCATATGGATACCTTAGAGAAATTAGGTACCTTGTCCGTTTTTAATTTATTTGGCTCAAAAATTGGGTGAAAAATATCGACCAAAATAGTTACAAAATTGCAAACCTTCAATTTACTCCGTTTCACATGGACAGTAAAGTGGTTTTGGATTTTATTCTGCGGCGTATTACTATGTTTGATTGTGTACCTGAAACCTTACGTGAAAACCATAACGGTGCAGAAATGATGCTAAACATGCATACCAGGCTCTCGAGGCTTGGCGTAGGCCATATAAGGACAAGTGAAATTTGTACACATAAGTAAGACGATCCACATCTATAATACCAAAAGGTTGTGCTATATACCCATGTTCTTGTTATAGACCATGGAGGTAACCATCTCTAACATCCAATTGTTACATTTTTCCCAATGGTGTGTGATTGCCAAAGAAACTACTATATAAATTACAGTTGGCTTGATCATGGGACTAAAATTTTCAGTAAAATCTAAGCCCTCTTTAGGAAAATTTTTTAGCTATTAGTCTTGCATTCTATCTTTCCTGAGAATGATCAGCTTTAAACTGTGTTTTGAAAACTCATTTGCAGCTAAGAACATTAGTTTGATCATGTTGTAGAACCAAGGATCGGAAACCATTGGCCAACAAGGACATAGCTTCGTCATGCATTGGTAGGAACCAAGTACAGTGTTTATTTACCTCAGTAAAACTGCTTGATTATTTAAGAATGTCAAAGGTCGATTCAGTTAAAATATGGTTGGCATGCTTGGAATTTGGTAAAGGTCTGCCACGAAAATTGTTGGATTTTGGGCTGAATTAAACAGACCCCGTAATTAGCTCATATGAAGGATATAAAAGGATGACTAGGGTTGTTTTGTTGTGTGTGCCAACAGTAGGGTTTGTGCCAGGTTCGCGAACTATCTACTTGTGTGCCGCAAACACACAAGTGTGAAGAAGAAGAAGAAGAAAAAGAAGGAGGAGGAGGAGGAGGAGGAAAAGAAGAAGATGAAGGAGAAGAAGAAGGAGAAGGAGGAGAAAGAGAAGCAGGAGGAGCAGAACTAGAAGGAAGAGGAGGAGAAGAAGGAGGAGAAGGAGGAGAAGAAGGAGAAGGAGAAGGAGAAGGAGAAGTGGAAGAAGGAGAAGGAGAAGAAGGAAAGGGTATCTGGTGCCATACCCTACCAAAGATGAAGAAGAGCATATTTGAAAATGCTACACAGTCAAGGGGAGTTGAAAAACAAGACGGATTAAGGTTTCTTATTTTCCCCGATAAGGTGGAGTTTATTCTCCCAGTACAGTATTACAGGTGGAGCCTTTGTTCCCATCGAACTTGTACTAATATTGTTGAATATTAGTGAGAAGATTTGCAGAGAGTGGATGCAGGCAAGATTAAGGCCGAACCATTATGAATTATGTGTTTGTTTAATTTCCTGCAATTTTTTTTATTATTTTGTGCATGATCCTGGGAGGCCCATCAAGCGAAGAGGAATTTATTCCTAACAACTGGTAGCGGAGCTATGGTTGCAGTTGCAAAAGAGCCAAATCTGTCGGATCTGTAGTGGAGCTTGAAGATGTAGATGCAGAAATTTGTAGGAAAAAAAGAGAAAAATGAAGGTAGTTAGATGCATACAAGTACAAAAAAAAAGAAGCAGTAACATGAGCATGAAGATTGCAGATTTAGTGAAGCTTGATGGTACACCAATTTAATTCAGTCCAAAGTGAAGATTGTTGGATTTTGGGCTGAATTAAATAGGCCCAGTAATTAGCTCAAGTGAAGGATATAAAAAGATAACTAGGGTTTGTGAACTCCCAAATTTGACCCACGAATAATTTATTATTTTGGATTATGGATATGTTTCTTCCTATGGATTGATAAGATGATTTGATCTTAGGCAAGAATATGTTTATGATTTAATTTAATAGAATATTAATATTTATTACTTTGGGCTTTTTTATATATTTTATTTGGTGATTAATGAGATGATTTAATCCTGGGCTAAAATATATTTTTGAGTCTGAATTTATAAAATATGGGTATTTTATTTGTTTAGTTTTTTTCTTGCCGATTATTATTGAGATGATTAAATTTTGAGTTAAAAATAAATTTAAAGTCTGGACCAATAAGAAATGGACTCTCCAGCAATAGCAGCCCAATTAAACACATTACTCGCAGCATATTTTAATTCTAATTTTCGTGGAAATTCAGAAATTAAAATATCTTTTTCCTGTTTTGTGTTTTTACGGTAAAGTGAGTAGAAAAGAGGTAATTTTGATGTGTAATTAATGAAAAGGAAAAGTGTGGGAGTAGGCTACAAGTTAGGATTTTTTTCTGGGTCAGGGAACATTATAGAGGGCGTAGGAAACAAGTAGATGTCGGATTAATGTGGAAAAGTGTGGGAGCAGGCTACAAGTTAGGATTTTTTTTCTGGGTCAGGGAACATTATAGAGGGCGCAGGAAACAAGTAGATGTCAGATTAATGAGGAAAAGTGCAAAAAAAAGGCAAAAACATGAATATTAGCCCGGGTCGCGGCGGTCATGTCGAGATAACCTTCAGGCCCGCCGGTCATGGAGAGATGACCGCTAAGCCTTGGCGGTCATGTAAAGATGACCTCCAGGCTCCAACGGTCATGTCTCTTAGTGATGCAAATAGAGGCAAGCTTAGACAATTGAAGAATGATGCACGCAAAGGTTACGTTGGAAATGATAGTGGCGACAAGCAAGGAACTTGGATGTATTCTAACAAGCTCAAAGTTCATCATTACAAGCTCACTTTCTGAATCATATCCAAGATTCGTTCTCACAAGAAATTCAAGAAGAGATGGCGCCATTAGCTTGCCTCAACGTTACTGTTCACCGATTTTACTGTTCACCGACGTTATTGTTCATCGACTTTACTGTTCACCGACGTTACTGTTCACCGACTTTGAGGAGGTGTGTTCTCCTATAAATAAAACCCTTGGGGTTCATTGTTAGACATTGAGATTTGAGAATAAAAGTTTGAGGTTTTTATTACCTTGGTTATTTACAAGTAGAATTGATTTCTTCTTGTTTATTTTAGGGATTGTGTTTACTTATCAAGTAATTGAATTGCTTGTTGCGTTTACAAGATTCCTTGTGTTTATTACTCTATTGTTGCTTAACGCCTTTCTTGTGTTTTGAGGTGATAGAGGTAATCACTAAAGCTTTTGGTTGAATTGATTTCTGATCTTGGTGACTCGATTGAATCGGAGGTGCTATCTAGCTTTGTTCTGGTAGTGTTGCCGTATCATCTTGGTAGCGGAGCCTAGGTATCAATTTCAACTACGTATCCCCTTTAATTTTTCGCAAAATTGTTTTATGTTCCTTTGGAGTGTTGTCGATTTCATTATATATTAAAAAAAAGTTTCGGTTGTGTGTGCTGTCAACTTAGTTGGTCTGTTGTCATTGTACCTTACTATTCAATTTGTTGTCTTTGTGAGTTGTCGACTTACTACTATAAAAAAAAATTGTGGTTTTTGCGCTTGCTGTTCAGCCGACTTAGTCTAGCACTACTACGAAAAAAAAAAAGAGAGACTATTGCTTTTTGTTTAGTCGACATCATCAGGACTATATTATCAAAAAAAAAATTGAATGTTTGAGATGTCGGCAAGGAGATCATTGATTGCAGAAAATTCTTGACTTGTTGGGATACTTTCCGCGGGATGATTGTTAGGATATCTACTTGGGTAATATTATAGTATTATTTTATTATTTTAGTTACAAGTCCAAGTCCATTAGGGCTTAGTATTAGATTAGTATAAATAAGAGCCTTGGGGTTCATATTTTTGGGACGGATGATGAATATTGTTTATTGATAGCTATTTTGCTAATAAAGTTGGAGGTTCTCTTAAACCTTGTTTTGCAAGTTAGATGGATTTCTCTCTTGTTTATTTTAGGGATTTTGTTTACTTATCAAGTAATTGAATTGCTTATGGCGTTTACAAGATTCCTTGTGTTTATTACTCTATTGTTGCTTAACGCATTTGTTGTGTTTTGAGGTGATAGAGGTAATCACTAAAGCTTTTGGTTGAATTGATTTCTGATCTTGGTGACTCGATTGAATCAGAGGTGCTGTCTAGCTTTGTTCTGGTAGTGTTGCCGTATCATCTTGGTAGCGGAGCCTAGGTATCTTTTCAACTACGTATCCCTTTACTTTTCTGCAATTTAAATTCAGTTGTTGAATTTTTCTTTCTTACCGAATTATATTAAAAAAAAAAAGTGCCTTGTGCCGATTGTGTTGTTGGTGATCAAATTGGTTGTTGAAGTTTGTGGGCTGTTACTACTAAAAGTTGACGTCTATATTATTATTTATATAGACAAAAAAAAAACAAAAAAAAGAAAGGGGTTGGATTTTAGCTACTGTCGACTTTGTTGTCATTAGTATTAGTCCACTTTTCAATTCTCTGGAGCTTGTGTTGAAGTTGGCGTTATCATAATTTCATATATATATNTATATATATATATATATATATATATATATATATATATATATATATATATATATATATATATATATATATATATATATATATATATATATATATATATATATATATATATATATATATATATATATATATATATATATATATATATATATATATATATATATATATATATAAGAGAAGTTGCATTATTCACTGTCGATTTGATTGGTTGATAGTTTTGGTCTTGTTTCTTTCAATTCTTGGTTAATCGGCATCAAATTATATATAAAAAGAAAAAGAAGAGAAAATCGACTTGTTGTTTGATTGGAGAATTCGGCAAGTGTGTGTGAATTGCAAGAATTTGTTTGAATTGTGGGATACTTACGCGGGTTGATTATTAGGATATCTAGATTGGGAAGTTTTCTTTCTTTCTACTTATTTGATTACCTTGTTTCTTTCAGCCTATCTAATTGATCAATTTTTGTCTCATATTGTTCAATTACTACAAGAATCTTCACATACAATTTTCTTGTTCTCTGTGCGTGACTATCTTTTATTCATGGAGTTTAATTTGCCTCTAGAATTTTGCACTCTATCTTTTCTTGTTAGGATTTGCGTTGACTCTTTCTTGAAGTGCTGCAAGTTGTTTATTATTTGATTAAGTGTTACTGATCCCAAAGAATAAACACAGTGAGGAATTCAAGAGAGGTAAAAGGCGAGTGTTATATACATTGCCAATGAGTGTAAACACGAGAGAACACAAAAGGAGTGTAAACACGTGAGAGAGTGGTGAGGAATTATTTTCTACTAACACTTTCTTGTAGGATAACATCATGGAATATTGGAGATATGATAAAGGAGCCTATGGAGGTCGATATGTTGATCGAACTGATATGTATACTGGAGACATCAAGAAGAAGATTTCCTCTTTTCAAGGCAAAAATGATCCAGAAGCTTATTTGAAGTGGGAGAAAAGAGTGGAGATGATATTTGAATGCCATAGCTACACTGAGGCAAAGAAGGTAAAATTGGCGGTTGATGAGTTTACTGACTATGCTTTGGTTTGGTGGAACAACTTTATGTTGGACAGGAGGTACAATTATGAGGAACCTATCGTCACTTGGACTGAGATGAAGAAAATTATGAGGAAGAGATTTGTTCCTGCTTATTACTATAGGGAGCTGCCTCAAAAGCACCAGACATTGCACCAAGATTCCAAGAGCCTTGAAGAGTATTACAATGATGATTGGCATAGAGAGACTTCAGCTAATAGTGCAACGAGGATGCAAAAGGCTAGGAATTTGATTCCTGTGCATTTTGACTATGGAAAAGTACCTAAGGAAGAATTTCTGGATACTAGGCGTGTGCTGAATGCTCAATCAAAGAAGATGGTGTTGGGCAAAGGGATAAACTTTTCTATACAAGATGCTTGGTGAATGAGAAGGCTATGAGTGTTAAAATTGATGGGGAAAGCGACACTAACATGGTGAGCACATATATGGTGGAAAGTTTAGGATTGGAGTGTTTGGAGCATCCCAGATCCTATCGCCTACAAAGGAAGAATGGCATGGGAGAAATTGAGGTAACCAAACAAGTCCTTGTTTCTTTTTCTATTGGCCATTATTTTGACCAAGTGTTGTGTGATGTTGTGCCTATGGATACATGCCATATATTGCTTGGGAGACCATGGCAATATGATAGAAGAGTTGTGCATGATGGGTTCAAGAATAGGTATTCTTTTACCATGGGAGAAAGGAGAGTTTCACTTGCACCCTTGCCTCCAAAGGAAGTTAAAGGGGATCAATTGTATGTTAAAAGTCAAGTGGAAGCATGGCAAAAGGAGAAAGAGGCCGAATCTTGTAACACTAGTGAGAAAGAGAGGAAGGCTGAGAGCCTTGCAAAAGGTGAGCTAGAGAGGAAGGCTGAGAGCCTTGCAAAAGGAGAGGAGAGTTCAAAAGAAAATAAAGGAGAAGAAAAGAAAGAGGAAGCCGAGAGTGAGAGAAGAAAAGAGATAAAAGAAGCCTCAAAAGAAATTGTGTTAAAAGGCTCATATCAGAGAGAAGTGAGGATTGAATATGAGGAAAAGAAGAGTTTGTTTGTGCTCTTATACAAGGAAGCTTGGTTTAAAGCTAACCTTAACCCTTGTCTTTCTAGAAGTGATGTGTTTCTTTTTCAGGTTCTTAAGGATGCTTGTCCTAAAGGATTACCGGCCCTAGGAGAAGATGGATCTATACATGGGGTGCCGATTACAATCAAAAGGGAGCATCAGGTTTTAAGTTCCTTTTCTGTGATTTTAATGCGTAAATTGGATAATGTGATGAGTAATTTAAATGCTTATTTTATTGATTATCATCCACATAAATTACTTGTTGTGCATACTTTTGAGTTATTCGTTAGGAAGGAACAAAAGAATTCTAGGAGTATATTGCTTGATCAGGGAGGAGAAGCAAAGCGTGTTAAGCTTGATCCTCCTCGCATAATGCTAGGTTCACAAGGTGAGTATTGTGTTCATGCTACTTTCGATATTGCTGAATTTCCTCCAATTGATTTTGTAGGTACCGATTCGAGGGCGAATCGCTTTGAGGAGGGAGGGAATGATGCAAATAGAGGCAAGCTTAGACAATTGAAGAATGATGCACGCAAAGGTTACGTTGGAAACGACAGTGGCGACAAGCAAGGAACTTGGATGTATTCTAACAAGCTCAAAGTTCATCATTACAAGCTCACTTTCCGAATCATATCCAAGATTCGTTCTCACAAGAAATTCAAGAAGAGATGGCGCCATTAGCTTGCCTCAACGTTACTGTTCACCGACTTTACTGTTCACCGGCGTTACTGTTCACCAACTTTACTGTTCAATAACGTTACTGTTCAACGACTTTGAGGAGGTGTGTTCTCCTATAAATAGAACCCTTGGGGTTCATTGTTAGACATTGAGATTTGGGAATAAAAGTTTGAGGTTTTTATTACCTTGGTTATTTACAAGTAGAATTGATTTCTTCTTGTTTATTTTAGGGATTGTGTTTACTTATCAAGTAAATGAATTGCTTGTGGCATTTACAAGATTCCTTGTGTTTATTACTCTATTGTTGCTTAACGCCTTTGTTGTGTTTTGAGGTGATAGAGGTAATCACTAAAGCTTTTGGTTGAATTGATTTCTGATCTTGGTGACTCGATTGAATCGGAGGTGCAATCTAGCTTTGTTCTGGTAGTGTTGCCGTATCACCTAGTTTCGGAAATTTTCTAGTTTTTTCATATTTTCTTAATCCTAGCTCTTAACCATCAGATTTAGGGGTTCAATCTCGATCCTAGGATGAAGAGGACGACCCTTAAGACCCTAAACACAATAAATAGACCCCCTTACACACAATTAAACATAAAATCTTCTCTTCTTTTCTACTTACAATAAGCATAGAGTGCTTGGAGAAACTCTTTTTCTCTAAGCTTCAGAACCTTTGTTTGAGTCATTATTCTGGAAAAACCTCGTGGGAAGTAGCAGCAGAGAGTTGATAGTAAGAGGAAATCAAGAGAAGAACTAGAAGAAGGTAGCCGAAGGCAATTCCGGTGGTGAAGAAGTAGCGAACTTGAGTAAAAGGAGCTGTTACGTGCAGTCTTTGCAAATCGATGATATCTGGAGTTTAAGACATTATTTTGCTGCGATTTTGGTGTCTTTGGAAATCTAAGAAGTAGATCTACAACTTTGTTGTCTAGCCTTGAAGCTAATTTTGTCGTCTTCTTTATTGTAATTTGATGCGGACATGGATGCGGACACTCAAGGAGCAACTGGCGAGTTGGTGTTGCCCACGGGTCCAATTACACGGGCTCGATCCAAGAAAATAAAAGATCAATTGCAACGACAAGTTCAAGCATTGCTCAATCTCGAGTTGCAAGAAGAGCGAGTAATCAAGCTTGGAGAGAAGCTGAAACAGAAGTCCATCAATTTGCTATCAATTAAGGAGTAATTGACTCAAGAGCACAAGTGGGGCACAGTCGACATCAGCCTATACACCATAGGCCATGTCGACGTATCAGTAGTATTATTATTAGGGTTTTTTTTATTTATTTTATTATGATGGGTCAAGTCCATTATTAATTAGTTGATTAATGTGGTCTTTAGTTGTTTGGGTTTTTTATTGTAAGGTTTTAATTAGTGTCCAAGTTATGTGGGCTCAACTAAAAACCTAGTCCATCTAGTAATAGGAGTGACTTGAGGAGGTGGCCGACTTTAGGGTTGAGGAGGTGCCGAACTAGGTGCTTTTGATCCTCTGTAAATAGAGACCTAGGGGTTCATTGTTAGACAAAATATTTGAGAAATAAAAAATTCAGTAAAGCTTGAATATTCTCACAACAAGAGAGGAGTTTATTTGCTTATTTTTATTTCAGGGATTTGCTAACAATTGCAGGTAGTGATATTTGCTATTGTGATTCATATTCCTTTGTGCTTTGTTTCTTTGTTGTCTAGCACCGAGAGGTTAGGAGGTGGAGGGGCTATCACGTCCATCTGTTGCCTAGCACGGATTGTTAGGAGGTGAAGAACAACGGTGCATAAAGTGTGCACGATTGGTGGTGATTTGAGATCGGGACAATCTTAGATACAAAGGTGCTTCTAGGGCCGGCTAGATGTGTTGTCGCATCAATTTTTGGTAGCGGAGCTCAGGTTATCAAATCAATCAACTATCCTTTAATTTTCCTGTGTTATTTGTTTTATTTCTGCCAAATTTTTTTTAAAAAAGTGTGTCGATTACTGTTCATCGTATTGTTCATCATTACTAATCATCGGCAACAAATATAAAAAAAAAAAGAGAGAGAGAAATATCGATTGATTTATTGATAACCAATTGTTTTGCAGGAATTCGGGTGAAAGATCCTACCCCAAATTGAATCTTAAGTTTTCTTTCAGTTTGTTCTGTTGATAGCCGATTTCTTGCACTGGGTGATATTGTTTCATATTTCTCGATTGACCAAAAATCTACACATACAAATTGTTCTTCTTGTGTGTGTTTTCTGTTCTTGAATTGGGTTTAAATCTTGCCTCTAGTTTCGTGAAGTTTGTCATTTCTTGTTAGGATTTTCATTGATTCTATTGAATACGTGGCAATTTGTTATTATCTGTGATTTGTTTCTGGATCCTAACAAATAAAAACCTAGCAAGGGACAAGAGAGTGAGTGAAACACAAGAGAGGGTGAGGTTATTTTCAGGAAGATGTCGCCGTCACCAAAAAGCCATGAATCGGAGAGCAGTCAGTAAGACGGGCAAGGGGAATCATTACTAATGGAGGGCATTGAGAGATGAAGTAGTCCGTCTCAACAACAAAGTGCTCGACAAAGCCGATGAGCTAGTCGAGTTCAGGCGTACACATCAAGACGACATGGCGGAGCTGAAGCGCTTACTTGCAGGTTTGGCCGTCCAAAGAGAGCAGTCGCCGCCGCGGCAGCAACAACAGGCCCCTCCACGCCAACACTAGCAAAAACCACCGTTAGTGGAGGAACCAAGGCAGCAAGACGAACCGCCGCCAAGGGGCGAGATACCAGAACGTCGGGAGCAAGCTGAACCTCAGAGGCGCTTGGAAGGCGAGTTTGAAGATGAAGTATGGGAAGAGGAAGAGTGGCAGCCACGTTACCAAGGCAATGGACGAGGTGGCAGAATGCCGAGAGGAAGAGGAGGCTATCAGAATCGACATTATGGATGGAATAATGAATGGGAGCCAAACAACAATGTCGATGCCAACTTGAACAACATCAAGATCAAGATACCATCTTTTCAGGGAAGAGGAGATGCCGACGCTTACATTGAATGGGAGCAAAGAGTTGATATGGTTTTCATTTGTTATCACTTTTCCGAGAAAAAGAAGATTAACCTAGCTACTCTTGAATTTACTGATTATGCTCTTAAATGGTGGAACAAGTTTTTGTTGGACAGGCGTCGTGCAGGACAAGGACCCCCTCAAACATGGACTGAATTGAAAGGCATCATGAGGAGAAGATATGCACCGAGCTACTACTATACCGATTTGCACCAAAAGCTGCAAACTTTGAGGCAAGGTACACGGAGCATTGATAAGTATTATAAGGAGATGGAAGCACTGATGCTACAGGCGAATATAGAGGAGGAGTGATGCAAGCAAGCAAGCACCAAGTGGAGCTAATGATGGAGATTGCGCCATTAGCTTGCCTCAAGGACCAATCACACGGGCTCGATTGAAGATGATCAAGAACCACATGCTGCACTTTGTTCAAGCTTTAATAAATCAAGAATTGCAAGGAGACAAGATGATCAAGCTTGGAGAAGAGTACAAGAAAAAACCAACATGTGTCTCTATCATTGGAGAAGAAGCCTAGTCGACTGGAGCATGTGGGTCCCATGTCGACATATCTATTTTATTTTAAAGTTAAGTTGCCGATTTTATTATATATAAAAACAATAAATAATTTCGGCATGGGTCTTTTTATTTTATTGGGTTATTTTGTTATTTGGGTCATAAACAATTATGGGTTATTTTTGTTGGGTTTAATTAGTCCAATATGTTGTTGGACTAAAAGTCAAAACCTAGTCCAACTAGGAGGTGTGTGGCCGACTTGGCCAAGGAGTTAGGAGACAAACTCCAAGTCGGCAAGGGAAGCTTTTGTGGCCGACTTGGGTGCCTATATATAGGGTCTTTAGGGTTCTTTTTATGATACACATTATTCTTGTTATTTGATAATAAAGTTTGAGGTTTTCATTACCTTGGTTATTTGCAAGTAGAATTGATTTCTTCTTGTTTATTTGAGGGATTGTGTTTACTTATCAAGTGATTGATTTGCTTGTGGCGAATTCAAGATTCCTAGCTTTTATTACTCTATTGTTGCTTAACGCCTTTGTTGTGTTTTGAGGTGATAGAGGTATTGGCTGAAACCCTAATTTGATTGAATTGGTTGCTGATCTTGGAGACTTCGATTGATTTGGAGGTGCTATCTAGCTTTGTTCTGGTAGTGTTGCCGTATCATCTTGGTAGCGGAGCCTAAGTATCAATTTCAACTACGTATCCCTTTATTTTCTGCAATTTAGTTTATTATTCTTGAGTTCTTTTCTGTTGCCGAAATTATATAAAAAAAAAAATTCGATTTGTTTTCGTTTATTACTGTTCTAGTCGATTTCAATTACCATAATATAAAAAAAAAAGGAGTTGCTGCGAATTCTGTTGTGAAGTCGATTTCGTGGAGAAGTTGAATTTCTTGGTTGATTGTTTTCTGTTGATTGTTGGAATCGATTTGGTGGCAGCAAGTAGTTAAAAAAAAAAGGTGAAATCGACTTGGTGATTGAAGGATTTCGGCAAGTATTGATTTGAATTGCAGGGATTTGCTTGATTGGGATACTTTCCGCGGGTTGTTAGGGTATCTAGTTGGGTAACTTTTTTTTATTCTGCTTATTTGATTGTGTTCTTTATTTCAGCCTTTCTAATTGAGCAATCTTTGTATCTTATTTTTCAATTACTATAAGAATCCTCATATACAATTTTCTTGTTCTTTGTGTGTGACTATCTTTTCTTTCTGGAGTTAAATTTTGCCTCTAGAATTCGAATTGTCTATTTTCTTGATAGGAAATCTTTGACTCTTTCTTAAAGTGTTGCAGGTTTGTTTATTAGTTGATAAGATTTACTGATCCCAAAGAATAAACAAAGTGAGATTTCAAGAGAGGTAAAAGGCGAGTGTTTCATCGAATTGCCACGAGAGACAAACATGAGAGATACACGTGAGGAGCTTCTATTACTAACAAGTTTCTTGTAGGTACTATACCGTGGTTGGATCAGGCGAAAGCAATACTGGTGAGGAGGCGTCCGCATCTATGGAGGTGTTGGAGAGGTTATTTAAGCAAATGGATGCTCGTTTTGCTGAGATGAAAGCGGAGGTGAGCGCTAGAATGGATCAACAAGCACAATCCATTCAAGAGCTTTCTACTGCAAGGGTGGCGCCAAGAGAGGAAGCACCCGTTGACCAACCCCCACGCCATCAACGAGTTAGGGAGGAGCCCCGAGATGTTGATGATGTTGAGGACGATAATCGTCCTACTGCTGCAAGAATGTGCCAGTTTCCCCCACCGCTTAGGAGAGGAGGAGTTCACCTACCACCGCCAAGAAGAGGTCGATTATATGATGGAGATGACGAAGAAGACCGAGAGCATGGTAGGCATGGGAGGCGTGAGAGGGATGACCGAAGAGATCGTGGAGATAATGATCTTAGGAGCATTAAGCTTAAAATTCCTTCTTTCCAAGGAAAGGAAGATCCTGAAGTCTATCTCGAATGGGAGAAGAGAGTGGAATTAATCTTTGCTTGCCACAATTATTCCGAAGAAAAGAAGGTACGATTAGCTGTGGTTGAGTTTACTAATTATGCTTTGGTTTGGTGGGATAGATTTAAAGGTGACAGGTTGCGCCTTGGGGAGGATCCTATTGATAGTTGGTTGGAGTTGAAAAGGATCCTAAGGAAGAGGTTTGTTCCCCGATCATACTATAGGGAGTTGCATCAAAGACTCTAAACATTGCGACAAGGATCTAGGAGCATTGAAGAATATTACAAGGAGATGGAGAAGATCATGATTCGGGCAAACATTGATGAGGATAGAGAGACCACTATGGCGAGATTCCTTGCTGGGATGAACAGAGACGTTGCTCACAAAGTTGACTTGCAAAATTGCTTAGACATGGAGGAGATGTTGTCAACTGCCATCAAAAAGAGAAGCAATTAAAGGAGAAAGTGCCAAAGAGTGCTTATTCTTATTCATCCAATTGGAATTCAAGGTGGAATGTGAGGGATGGGAGGCAACAAGAGAAGCCAAGAGAGGAGAAAGCTAGGGTTGCCGATTTCAGGACACCCCCTACTACATCTAAGCCGAGTTCCTCTACATCCTACAAGTCGAACTCTAGTACCCCTACAAGGCAAATCAAGTGCTTCAAGTGTTTAGGGCTTGGACATATTGCTTCTCAATGTCCAAACAAAAGGGTGATAATTGCTCGAGGTGGCGAGTTCTTTTCTGATGATGAGGCGGAGGAAGAAGACGACCCTGCCCTACATGATATGCCCGAATTGGAGGATATAGAAGCCGAATATGATGTGGAGGCCGAAGATAGCTTTCGGGGAAGTGAGCTATTTATCACGAGGAGGGTTTTAAAAGCTCAAGAAAGGAAGATGAGATCGAGCAAAGAGAGAATATTTTCCATACTAGGTGTTTGGTTATTAACAAGGTTTGTAGCTTGATCATTGATGGAGGAAGTTGCACTAATGTAGTGAGCTCTATGTTGGTGGATCGCATGGGGTTACAGTGGCAAAAACATCCAAAACCTTACAAGCTACAATGGCTGAATGACATGGGAGAAGTTAAAGTGAACAAGCAGGTTCTTCTTTCCTTCTCTATTGGAAAATATTCTGATTCGATTTTATGTGATGTTGTACCTATGCAGGCAAGTCATATCTTGCTAGGGAGACCATGGCAATATGATAGGAGGGTTGTGCTTGATGGATTCAAAAATAGGGGAGTGTTAGTACTCTTATTCAAAGGTGCTTATTTTAATCAAGCTGACCTTAACCCCGAATTGCCTAGTTGTGTTCTCTTTTGCAGGATTATGTGGATGTCTTTCCGGAGGAATTACCAAGGGAGTTGCCGCCTTTAAGGGGCATTGAGCATCAAATTGATTTCATTCCCGGAGCTCAAATTCCTAACCGGCCAGCATATAGGGCCAATCCGGAGGAGATAAAAGAGATACAAACACAAGTCGAGGACTTGTTGTCTAAGGGGCTGATTCGTAAGAGCCTCTCTCCTTGTGCTGTACCTGTGATTCTAGTGCCAAAGAAGGAGGGAACATGGCGTATGTGTGTTGATTGTCGCGTCGTTAATAAAATAACGGTAAAGTATCACCATCCTATTCCTAGGTTAGATGATATGCTTGATGAATTACATGGTGCATGCATATTTACTAAGATTGATCTCATGAGTGGATATCATCAAATTCGCATGAAAATTGGAGATGAATGGAAGACTGCATTTAAAACTAAGTATGGGTTGTATGAATGGTTGGTAATGCCTTTCGGGTTAACTAATGCACCTATGTACTTTTATGACTTTAATGAATCATGTCTTGCGCCATTTCATTGGAAAGTTTGTTGTTGTGTACTTTGATGATATTCTGATCTATAGCAAGAGTGTTGATGAGCATATGAATCATCTTAAGCTAGTATTGGATGCGCTTAGGGCTGAAAAGTTA
The DNA here is from genome assembly GCA_028386065.3 of Turnera subulata. Lineage (NCBI taxonomy): Eukaryota > Viridiplantae > Streptophyta > Magnoliopsida > Malpighiales > Passifloraceae > Turnera > Turnera subulata. The sequence goes on from JAKUCV010005305.1 coordinate 30,889, forward strand.
TTTGCTAAGCTTAAGAAGTGTACATTCTGCATGGATCGTATTGTCTTTCTTGGTTATGTTGTTAGTGCTAATGGGATAGAAGTTGACCAAGAGAAGGTGAAAGCCATTAAGAAGTGGCCCACGCCTACTACTATCTCTGAGGTAAGATCTTTTCATGGACTTGCTGATTTTTATAGAAGGTTTGTGAAGGATTTTAGTACCATTGCTGGACCATTGAATGATATTGTCAAAAAGGAAGTTGGATTTGAGTGGGGTAATGCACAGGCGCAGGCGTTTGCAACTTTGAGAGAAAAATTATGTTCTGCCCCTATTCCTAAATTTCCTAACTTTGATTCTACCTTTGAGAATGAGTGTGACGCCTCTAGTATAGGCATAGGTGTTGTTCTTTTGCAGGAAAAGAAACCTATTGTTTACTTTAGTGAGAAGCTGAAGGGAGCTCAACTCAATTACTCTACCTATGACAAGGAGCTCTATGCATTGGTGAGAGCACTACAAACTTGGCAGCATTACCTGTGGCCTAAGGAATTCGTGATCCACACTGATCATGAAAGCCTGAAGTATTTGAAAGGGCAAGGTAAGCTGAATAAGAGGCATGCCAAGTGGCTGGAATTCACTGAGACATTCCCTTATGTGGTGCGCTATAAGAAAGGTAAGGATAACGTGGTTGCTGATGCGTTATCTAGAAGGTATGCTCTAATCTCTTCTCTTAGTTCTAAGTTGATTGGATTCGAGTATATTAAGGACTTGTATAAGTCTGATCCTGACTTTGCTAATGTGTATGATGCATGTGAACAATCTGGTTTTCAAAAGTTTTATAGAGATAATGGGTATCTATTTCGTGAGAATAAACTTTGCATTCCTGCTTGTTCTATGCGTGAGCTTTTGGTTAGGAAATCTCATGATGGTGGCTTGATGGGTCACTTTGGTATAGCGAAAACCCTTGACGTTCTACAGGAACAATTTTATTGGCCTAATATGGAGAAGAATGTTGAGCAGGTTTGTAATGGGTTTGTCACATGTCGACATGCCAAATCTAGTGATGCAAATAGAGGCAAGCTTAGACAATTGAAGAATGAAGCACGCAAAGGTTACGTTGGAAACGACAATGGCGACAAGCAAGGAACTTGGATGTATTCTAACAAGCTCAAAGTTCATCATTACAAGCTCACTTTCCGAATCATATCCAAGATTCGTTATCACAAGAAGTTCAAGAAGAGATGGAACATCAAGATTGGAGAGGAGCTGAAACTGAAGCCCATCAATTTGCTGTCAATTAAGGAGTAATTGACTCGAGAGAACATTGGGCCCAGTCGACATCAATCCACCTTCAGGAAGGTGTCGACATATCCATTTTATTTACAATTATAGACTAGTTTTAGTTTATTTTATTATTGTAAGGATTTAACTAGTGTCCAAGTTATGTGGGCTCAATTAAATCCTAGTCCATCTAGTAATAAGAGAGGCGGCGCCAAGACTTGGTGATGCAAATCACCTAGGCAAGCTTAGAGACTGGAAGAATAATGCACGCCAAGGCGACAATGGAGGAAGCAATAACGACAAGCATGGAACTTGGATGTATTCTAACAAGCTCGAAGTTCATCATCACAAGCTCACTTTTAGAATCATGTCCAAGATTCGTTCGCACAAGAAATTCAAGAAGAGATGGAGAATAAGCTTGGAGAAGAGTGGGGCCCACGATGACAATCTAGCTGAAGAAAGTGGGGCCCACATCGACATCAATTATTTTTATTATTTTAGTTTAGCCGAATTTTATTATTTATGGATTATAATTTCGGCTTGGTGTTATTTATTATTTGGTCCATTAATTGTTAGGCTTTAGTTATTTAAGTTGGGTTTATTTTTATTCATAAAGCCCAGTCCATTAGGGAATTGGAATTACAAATCCATTCCACTTTGGAGTTAGGGTTACTGTTCACGTGAATAGTACCCGCGTGAATAGTAACATAAAGTCGTTTTATTTTATTTTATTATTTTAGTTACAAGTCCAAGTCCATTAGGGTTTAGTATTAGACTAGTATAAATAAGACCCTTGGGGTTCATATTTTAGGGACGGATGATGAATATTGTTTATTGATAGCTATTTTGCTAATAAAGTTGGAGGTTCTCTTAAACCTTGTTTTGCAAGTTAGATGGATTTCTCTCTTGTTTATTTTAGGGATTGTGTTTACTTATCAATTAGTTGAATTGCTAGTGGCATATTCAAGATTCCTTGTGTTTATTACTCTATTGTTGCTTAACGCCTTTGTTGTGTTTTGAGGTGATAGAGGTAATCGCTAAAGCTTTTGGTTGAATTGATTTCTGATCTTGGTGACTCGATTGAATCGGAGGTGCTATCTAGCTTTGTTCTGGTAGTGTTGCCGTATCTTATTGGTAGCGGAGCCTAGGTATCAATATCAACAACGTATCCCTTTATTTTCTGCAATTTAGTTAATTTGTTCTTGAGTTTCTTTTTTCTGTTGCCGAAATTAAAAAAAAAAAATTTCGATTTGTTTTCTTTTATTACTGTTCTAGTCGATTTCAATTACCATAATTGAAACACCCGTATCCCAATTTTGCAATAAAACACATAACACAAGGAAATTACCAAAATATCCCTGAATCCCAGGACACAAAATCCAATATCAAATCATTATCTGGAAAGAAATTCTTAAAATCCCGAGATGTCATAAAGAACATATTCAAACCGGCTTAGCAAGCCTCAAATCAACCCGGCATCCTGCCGATACATCATCAATACAGAATCCCGGCAATACAGAATCCCGGCAACCCGCCGATAAAATAATCAAAATCAAAATGACATCTCATCAAAATATAGTGCAGCGGAAAACGAAGATAAAAATAAAGCAAAAGTAAAATGTGGGATGCAAGTCGGCCCTATGGATCCAACCGGGAGAAGAAGCACAGCTACCTGCTGAGATAACCACGTCCGTACTCTGGAAGGGTAGGTAGTGACTGCACGCTAACTAAGAGTCTGAAACCAACGTTGACGATTATATGAGTCGCCTACTCAGTGAGCAGTATAAATCTAATTATGTAGGTGTGCAGAACAAGTCCGAAAGGAAAGAAGAGATACAAGACAAGTAAGCAAACATACAATAATCAGTACTAACATGCCAAAACATTCAAACAAACAGTTCATTATTCTCCATCTGTCGTGTGTTAAGTTTTCTTATTATAATTTATTATTCAGGGTCCCCTACTGTGTGCGTCGAGCTCGGTCCCGTCTCATGAGACAGCCAGGCATAAGCCCAAATAAAACCAGGCACGAAGCCCAAATATATCCATAGAGAGAGTGAGAGACAAAGAGAAAGAGGGAGGTAGAAAGGGGGAGGTAGAAGGAGGGAGGTAGAACCGGTCATTACAGACCCATATGCAAATCCGCATATCACATGCTATCCCGCATGCAAACCCGAGGGGTATCACTTCCCGCTCGAACCAACCGGTCATCAGCACACAGTAGCCTAACTTCTACTGTACATTATCTTTATTCACAAATTATGAGTTTATGTGTGCCATTAGTTGTGATTTAACAGGGTTGTGTGCTAAATCAACTAAAACAAACAACCGGGTCTCCGACCCACAGTACATCACACAAAACACCAGAATCACACCACATGTTATAATCCATAACAATCCAAATATCCAGCTCATAAGCAAAAGGTACACTTAGGCACACAATACAGATCACAACATGTTAGCAAATAGGCATGCAACTCAACAAACCAATCCAACAAGCTCATGCATACAAACATAAAAAGACGTATAAAGTCACCTCAATGACGATTGTCTTGTGGAGCTTTTCCCAAAACAGATCCTCCAGCTCCCGAGGTGTTACCCGTGCCTGAATACCAGCACACACAAAAAATTACAAACAATTACAATAAAAACGTGCATGTATGTAACTATAATGCTCAACTGAGTTAAACCCGTCCCTAGTTAGCCAACTATGTAATTCCCGGATCTAAGCCCGACATGGTGTTTATCTCACCTAACTCCGAGTATCGGGACCTAAAGTTTACCGGGCTTACGCCCAACTAAGTCCAATAGTAGTTCCCGAGCCTATGGCCCACTCATTATGTTCTTTACGGGTTTCTGGCCTAAAGTTCCATCTAAGTCCAAATTCGATTTCCGGGCCTAAAGCCCATATCCTTAAGTCCGAGCAGTCCAGTCATGTCATTAGCCTTAAACCCATACCTTGCGAGTCCATTAAACAACTTCTATCATAAAAGGTCAGAATGTCGGGCCTGGGCCCGGTTTTTCCTAAATATCGTTCTAAGGTCATTTCCGAGCCCAAGTCCATCCCGGCCTAAGGTTCTACCCGTGTCGGTAATTACCAGCCTCATACTACTCACACTCTCGGTTTCCACTAAACACAATTAAGTACATAACCCAATTCCGAATTATTAGTACATGCCGGATATAGAATTAAAATACACCATAGATATACCGTGGAATGCCGAGCAGATCCCGTTCGTAGGAATAACGTCTACTCGTCGGAACAATACCTTCTTGCCGGACTCCGGTCACCTCGTCGGAAAATTCTCGAGCTCGCCGGATTCCGGTCAACCCCGCCGGAAAATACACCCAAGCACTAAATCAACCACAACAAATCTGCCATAAACCATAAACAGTACCCAAATCATATTCACTCAACCAAATCATCCGTTCAATCAAAACAATACCCACTGATCTCTAAAACGATTCAAGGAAAAAGAAAGATTGAGAAAAGAATCCTTACCCAAAAAATTCACTGCCAAACCCGAATCACAACTCCTCTGCCGGAGGAACACACACACACACCCGAGCACCTTCACTGCCCGACACACACCCAGCACTTCACTCACACACACAAGCAACCTGCCGGAACCATCACAGCCACAGCACGTCGGCGACGACCATCGACGCACGCACACGCACCATCCACCACCGAAACCCAAATCGACACCAACCCCCCACCCCCCCCCCCCCCCAAAAAAAAAAACAACAAACGGAAAACAAAAACAACATCAACCCACAAGCTGAGATGGAGGAGAAGCGAAAACAAAGGAGGGTCAAACTTACCGGCAACGTGAGGAAGACAGGAGCGAGAAGAAAAGGACAGGAGGGAAAGAGAAGACGACGGGGCGTGGGGGATAGGAGGTTGATGTGTAGACGAAAACGAGAGAGAGAGAGAGAGAGAGAGGGAGAAGAAGGAGGAAGGAGAAGAAAGAAGGGAAAGGGAGGTAGGAGCGGCGGCGAGGAGAAAGAGAAAGGAACAAGAAAAGAGGAGAAGAGAAGAAAAAGGAAAAGAAGGAATCGGGCTAGGGTTGGCCGCCCTAGTGGACGACGCGTCGTCCGCCTAGGCGCGGTCAACCCCCTGCCTGGTCAACGCACCTTTTTTTTATTGAACAAAACGACGTAGTTTCACTAGTAACCACGTTAACCTTCGCGTTTCACCCCGATCTCGAATCCGTTTTCCACGGGGCCCGAACCATGAACAATACCAACTTAAAATTGACATTTCCAGGGCATAATAATTTATTTCCTCAACTTAAAACTCGAAAATACCTCAAGGGTAAAATTGGAATAAAAATTTCAAAAATTCCGAAAATCAAATTATGAAAATTCGGGGCGTTACAGTTCTACCCCACTTAAGGAAATTTCGTCCTCGAAATTACAAGATATCAAACGTCAAAACAAATGGGGATATTGTTCCCGCATATCGGACTCAACCTCCCAAGTAGCCTCATTCGGAGAATGACGGCTCCATCTAACCCGAACCATCGGAATAACTCGACTCCTCAACTGTCGCTCCTCCCGAGCTAGAATCTCAACCGACTCCTTCACATAGGTCAAATCCTCAGAAACCTCCACCTCTGTCGGGGGTACAACATGACTAGGATCAGACCGATAACGCCTCAGCATCGAAACATGGAATACATCATGTATGCGCGACAGCTCCTCCGGTAAAGCCAACCTGTAGGCCAGCGGACCAATCCGCTCCATGATCTCATAAGGACCAATATAACGAGGGCTCAACTTGCCCTTCCTCCCAAACCGGATAACACCTCTCCAGGGAGCAACACGGAGGAAAACTCTGTCACCTACATTGTACTCCATCTCCCGACGATGCTTATCGGCAAGCAGCCCTCATGCACTACTTAACCACCTCGATCTGATCAACAGTCTCCTGGACTAGGTCCTGACCAATCACTTGTCTCAGACCTTCCTCTTCCCAACAGATCGGACTACGACACTTCCGCCCATACAAAGCCTCATAAGGCGCCATACCGATACTGGAGTGATACCCGTTGTTATAAGCAAACTCAACCAACGGTAACGTCTCATCCCAAGAGCGACTAAAATTGAGCACACAGGCTCTAAGCATATCCTCTAGTGTCTGAATAGTCCTCTCTGACTGCCCATCGGTCTGCGGTTGGAATGCAGTACTAAAATTCAGCTTAGTACCCAAAGCTGTCTGCAAACTCTTCCAGAAGTGGGAAGTAAACCTCGGATCCCTGTCCGACACAATGGATAGTGGAACTCCATGTAGCAGACAATACCCGAAACATACAACCTCGCCAGCTTATCCATTGTATCCGTCTGTTGAATCGGTAGGAAATGAGCTGACTTGGTCAACCTGTCAACAATGACCCAGATGGCATCATGTCGACCCCGGGTCCTCGGTAACCCGTTCACAAAATCCATAGTGATATGCTCCCACTTCCACTGCGGAATAGTCAAAGATCTCAACTTGCCGGCAGGAGCCTGATGCTCAGCTTTCACCTGCTGACAAGTTATACAACGAGCCACAAACTCCGCAACATCCTTCATCATCCCGGGCCACCAATAATGACTCTTCAAGTTCTGGTACATCTTGGTGCTACCCGGATGCATAGCATACGGCGCGTTATGCGCTTCATCCATGATCCATCTCCTTAAATCATCAACATCCGGAACACACAACCGATCACCAGTCATCAAGGCACCATCCTCCCGGACATAGAAACTAGAACTCTCTCCACCGAGAGCCTTATCCCGCAACTCTGCTAAATGAGGATCTCCATACTGCAACTCCATGATCCTATCCCGCAAGGTCGGCCGGATACTCAAACTGACAAGCAACGCCCCCGTAACATCCACCTCCAACTATGCATCCAACGACCTCAACTCCACCAACGAAGGCAAAGCATAAGAAATTTAGTCCTCATCCACAGAAGCCACTCTCTTCCGGATCAATGCATCTGCAACAACATTGGCCTTGCCAGGATGGTACTCGATAGTACAATCATAGTCCTTCAGAAGCTCAATCCAGTGTCTCTGCCTCATATTAAGCTCCCTTTGGGTCATGATGTACTTCAAACTCTTGTGGTCCGTGAAGATCCGACACTTCTCACCGTATAGATGGTGTCTTCAGATCTTCAAAGCAAAGATCACAACAGCTAACTCCAGATCATGGGTCGGATAGTTCCTCTCGTGAGTTCTCAACTGCCTGGAGGCATAAGCAATCACCCGACCCTCCTGCATCAATACACATCCCAAACCCAGACCAGAAGCATCACTGAACACCGTGTACTCCACTCCGGGTCTCGGAACAGTCAAAACCGGTGCAGAAGTCAACGGACTCTTCAACTCCTCAAAACTCTTCTGACAATTGTCATTCCAAGCAAAAGTGCAGTCTTTCTTCAACAGCTTGGTCATGGGACCCGCTATCAAGGAAAAACCTTCAATGAACCTCCGGTAGTAACCAGCAAGTCCAAGAAAACTACGTATCTCTGATACACTCTTCGGTGGCTCCCAATCCATGACTGCCTTAATCTTGGCCGGATCCATCTTATTGCCCTCACCGGACACAATATGCCGTAGAAACGCAACCTCATCCAACCAAAACTCACACTTGCTGAGCTTGGCATAGAGTTGTTCTTCCCTCAACCTCTGCAAAACTTGTCTCAAGTGGTCCTCATGTTCGGCCTTACTACTCGAGTAGACCAAGATATCATCAATGAACACTACCACAAACCGGTCCAGAAATTCATGGAAGACCTGTTGCATCATACACATGAACACTACCGGTGCATTCGTCAGACCAAAAGGAACAACCACAAACTCATAATGACCATACCGAGTGCGGAATGCAGTCTTCGGTATGTCCTGTTCTGCAATCCGAACCTGATGGTAACCAGATCGCAAGTCAATCTTCGAAAACACGGATGCACCCGCAACTGATCGAACAAGTCATCAATCCTAGGCAAAGGATACTTGTTCTTCACAGTCACCTTGTTCAACTGCCTATAGTCCACACACATCCGCATACTGCCATCCTTTTTCTTCACAAACAAGACCGGGGCACCCCAGGGTGAGATGCTCGGTCGAATGAAACCCTTATCTAACAACTCCTCTAGTTGCTTCTTCAACTCCTGAAGTTCTGTAGGGCGGTATAGAAATGGGTGCAACTCCCGGTACCAAGTCAACTGTATACTCCACCTCCCGCTCCGGAGGCAACCCAGGTAAGTCATCAGGAAATACATCGGGAAACTCCCGAAAAATAGGAATATCCTCCACTCCAGGTACTGGTACCGAAGAGTCAACCACATGAGCTAGAAAGGCATCACAACCCTCTCGGATCATCCTAAAAGCTTGGATGGCCGAGATACAGCACGCCGAAAAGGCTCTTTGCTCTCCAACAAATGCCAATCTACGCCCCAACAAAGAAGATAAGGATACTTCCCTGGCTCGACAATCAACTATTACTTGGTGTCTGGACAACAAGTCCATGCCTAAGATAACATCAAACTCTCCCAGATCCATGACAGCAAGATCAGAAGGAAAACTCTCACTATCATACTCTATCGACACATCTCTACACACTCGATCAACAACTACTATATCTCCAATGGGTAAACGGACTCTTAGGGGTCTACTAAGGTTATCATCTTCTATGTTATGAGTAGTCATGAATGCACGTGATAGAAAAGAATGTGTTGAACCTGGATCAATTAAAGCATGTGCAAACTGACCAAAAACCATAAAGGTACCTGCTATAACCTCTGGAGCATCAGCAGCCTCCTTCCGGGTGATGGCATAAACCCTAGGAGCTGCAGCAGACTGAGTCGCACCCCCGCGGTTCGGAGCTCCAGAACCTCCACGACCTCGACCCTGCTGTCCGCCACCCCTATTTGGACCAGAAGAAACAACACCGCTAGCCACAGAACTTTGTACTGTATACTGAGAACCACTGCCACCATTATCCCTCTTTCACTTGTAGCAAGATGACTTCTGGTGTCCCGGCGTATTGCAATACCAGCATGTACCCGAGAACCGTGCCGAGAAACCCCGTCCCCGAGAGCCAGACTGATAGGACCGTCCTCCCAAGGATCTGCCTGGTCCACCATGATAACTCTGCCCTCGAAACTTCTTCGAACCCTGGTAAGAAGAACTCTGTCCAGCAGAATAATCTGCACCTCCGGCATCAGAATACTGCGTCTTCTGTCCTGAAGCAGATGACTGCTTCCTTTGCTCGGCTGCCCGAGCCTCCTTCCCGATCAACTGAACTCTCTCAGCTTCAAAAGCAGCCGCACAAACTGCCTCCCAAGTCTTGTGCCCTCCACCAGCCACAGCTAACGCCAACTCTGTACGTAAGCCGTTAACAAACCGCCTACACTTGGTCACCTCATCGGGCACAAACTCCCTAGCATAAGAGAGAAGGATGTTATACCGGATCCTGAAAGCTGATACAGTCTCATCTAGTCCCTGCTTCACCTCAAGGAAATGCTTCTTCTGCTCCTCCAGAAAACCAACAGTGAGAAACTCCTTGTAGAATCTCTCCTTGAAATCCTCCCAAGGCATCTCCACAGGCTTCGGTAAGTCGGCCACAAGTTCCTGCCACCATGTCAATGCATACCCTGTGAACTTGTGTGCCGCTAATCGAGCCCTCTGCTCAGGTGCACAGGTGAACTTCTCCAGAACATTCTCCACATGGGGAAACCAATCATCAAACTCCTTGACTTTGCCCTCTTCACCTAAGAATTCCTTAACTGCAGACTTATCCATGTGCTTATACCCACTCTCCATACCACCTGCTGCAGCAGGTGCTACCGGCTGGGCACCCTGCTGCTGCTGCTGGAACTGCTGGAACTGCTGCCACTGCAGAAAGGCCTGATACTGCTGGAACGTTGGGTCTATAACAGGTGGCACAGCATTCTGTCCTCCACCACCTGCAGCATTATTCTCTGCTGCATTATTGTTCCCCTGACCAACGGGAACCTGCATCACCGACACATTGTCGGAGACATGAGTAGCGGCGTCATCCTCAGCATTGTGCTGCCCCTAGTGATCCATATCAATGCCTATATGAATGCAAGTGAGTCAAAAACACTTTCTAAGTCATAAATCCGGAAACATGCTTAAACACACAAATCACTTTGAAAACCAAGTTTAAAACACTTTTTAAAAGCAAGGATCTAAAGCCTGCTCCGCTACCAAGCTGAAACACCCGTGTCCCAATTTTGCAATAAAACACTTAACACAAGGAAATTACCAAAATACCCATGAATCCCAGGACACGAAATCCAATATCAAATCATTATCTGGAAAGAAATTCTTAAAATCCCGAGATGTCATAAAGAACGTATTCAAACCGGCTTAGCAAGCCTCAAATCACCCGGCATCCTGCCGATACATCATCAATACAGAATCCTATCAAAACCAAAATGACATCTCATCAAAACAGCGGAAAACGAAGATAAAAATAAAGCAAAAGTAAAATGTGGGATGCAAGTCGGCCCTATGGATCCAACCGGGAGAAGAAGCACAGCTACCTGCTAAGATAACCACGTCCGTACTCTGGAAGGGTAGGTAGTGACTGCACGCTAACTAAGAGTCTGAAAAACAACATTGGCGATTATGTGAGTCGCCTACTCAGTGAGCAGTATAAATCTAATTATGTAGGTGTGCAGAACAAGTCCGAAAGGAAAGAAGAGATACAAGACAAGTAAGCAAACATACAACAATCAGTACTAACATGCCAAAACATTCAAGCAAATAGTTCATTATTCTTCATCTGTCGTGTGTTAAGTTTTCTTATTATAATTTATTATTCAGGGCCCCTTACTGTGTGCGTCAAGCTCGGTCCCGTCTCATGAGACAACCAGGCATAAGCCCAAATAAAACCAGGCACGAAGCCCAAATATATCCATAGAGAGAGAGAGAGATAGAGAGAAAGAGGGAGGTAGAAAAGGGGAGGTAGAAGGAGGGAGGTAGAACCGGTCATTACAGACCCATATGCAAATCCTCATATCACATGCTATCCCGCATGCAAACCCGAGGGGTATCACTTCCCGCTCGAACCAACCGGTCATCAGCACACAGTAGCCTAACTTCTACTGTACATTATCTTTATTCACAAATTATGAGTTTATGTGTGCCATTAGTTGTGATTTAACAGGATTGTGTGATAAATCAACTAAAACAAACAACCGGGTCTCCGACCCACAATACATCACACAAAACACCCAGAATCACACCACATGATATAATCCATAACAATCCAACTATCCAGCTTATAAGCAAAAGGTACACTTAGGCACACAATACGGATCACAGCATGTTAGCAAACAGGCATGCAACTCAACAAACCAATCCAACAAGTTCATGCATACAAACATAAAAAGACGTATAAAGTCACCTCAACGACGATTGTCTTGTGGAGCTTTTCCCAAAACAGATCCTCCAGCTCCCGAGGTGTTACCCATGCCTGAATACCGGTACACACAACAAATTACAAACAATTACAATAAAAACGTGCATGTATGTAACTATAATGCTCAACTGAGTTAAACCCGTCCCTAGTTAGCCAACTATGTAATTCCCGGATCTAAGCCCGACATGGTGTTTATCTCACCTAACTCCGAGTATCGGGACCTAAAGTTTACCGGGCTTACTCCCAACTAAGTCCAATAGTAGTTCCCGGGCCTATGGCCCACTCATTATGTTCTTTACGGGTTTCCGGCCTAAAGTCCCATCTAAGCCCAAATTCGATTTCCGGGCCTAAAGCCCACATCCTTAAGTCCGAGCAGTCCAGTCATGTCATTAGCCTTAAACCCATACCTTACGAGTCCATTAAACAACTTCTATCATATAAGGTCAGAATGTCGGGCCTGGGCCCGGTTTTTCCTAAATATCGTTCTAAGGTCATTTCCGAGCCCAAGTCCATCCCGGCCTAAGGTTCTACCCGTGTCTGTAATTACCGGCCTCATACTACTCACACTTTCGGTTTCCACTAAACACAATTAAGTACATAACCCAATTCCGAATTATTAGTACATGCTGGATATAGAATTAAAATACACCATAGATATACCGTGGAATACCGAGCAGATCCCGTTCGTAGGAATAACGTCTACTCGTCGGAACAATACCTTCTTGCCGGATTCCGGTCACCTCGCAGGAAAATTCCCGAGCTCGCCGGATTCCGGTCAACCCCGCCGGAAAATACACCCAAGCACTAAATCAACCACAACAAATCTGCCATAAACCATAAACAGTACCCAAATCATATTCACTCAACCAAATCATCCGTTCAATCAAAACAACACTCACTGATCTCTAAAATGATTCAAGGAAAAAGAAAGATTGAGAAAAGAATCCTTACCCGGAAAATTCACTGCCAAACCCGAATCACAACTCCTCTGCCGGAGGAACACACACACACACCCGAGCACCTTCACTGCCCGACACACACCCAGCACTTCACTCACACACACAAGCAACCTGCCGGAACCATCACAGCCACAGCACGTCGGCGACGACCATCAACGCACGCACACGCACCATCCACCACCGAAACCCAAATCGACACCAACCCCCCCCAAAAAAAACAAAAGGAAAACAAAAACAACATCAACCCACAAGCTGAGATGGAGGAGAAGCGAAAACAAAGGAGGGTCAAACTTACCGGCAACGTGAGGAAGACAGGAGCGATTCCACGCGCAGGGCTCCTCGTCGCGCACGGCCTGACCACACTTGGTCCCCTCTGCAACTCGCGACGGTGGCGACGACGACCTGAGGGAAAGAGAAGACGACGGGGCGTGGGGGATAGGAGGTTGATGTGTAGATGAAGACGAGAGAGAGAGAGAGAGAGAGGGAGAAGAAGGAGGAAGGAGAAGAAAGAAGGGAAAGGGAGGTAGGAGCGGCGGCGAGGAGAAAGAGAAAGGAAAAAGAAAAGAGGAGAAGAGAAGAAAAAGGAAAAGAAGGAATCGGGCTAAGGTTGGCCGCCCTAGTGGACGACCCGTCGTCCGCTTAGGCGCGGTCAACCCCCTGCCTGGTCAACGCGCCTTTTTTTTTTATTGAACAAAACGACGTAGTTTCACTAGTAACCACGTTAACCTTCGCGTTTCACCCCGATCTCGAATCCGTTTTCCACGGGGCCCGAACCATGAACAATACCAACTTAAAATTGACATTTCCATGGCATAATAATTTATTTCCTCAACTTAAAACTCGAAAATACCTCAAGGTTAAAATTGGAATAAAAATTTCGAAAATTCCGAAAATCAAATTATGAAAATTCGGGGCGTTACAATAATATAAAAAAAAAAACAAGGAGTTGCTGTGATTTCTGTTGTGAATCGATTTGGTGGAGTAGTTGAATTTCTTGGTTGATTGTTTTCTGTTGATTGTTGGAATCGATTTGGTGGCAGCAATTAGTTTAAAAAGAAAAAAAAAAGGTGAAATCGACTTGGTGATTGAAGGATTTCGGCAAGTATTGATTTGAATTGCAGGATTTTGCTTGATTGGGATACTTTCCGCGGGTTGTTAGGGTATCTAGTTGGGTAACTTTCTTTGATTCTGGTGATTTGATTGTGTTCTTTATCTAAGCTTTTCTAATTGAGCATTCTTGTATCTTATTGTTCAATTGCTACAATAATCCTCACATACATTGTCTTGTTTTTGTGTGTGACTATCTTTCATTCTTGGAGTTAATTTTTGCCTCTAGGGTTGAATTTTCTATTTTCTTCCTAGGATTTCCTTGATTCTTTCTTTAAGTATTGCAGGTTGTTTATTATTTGATTAAGTGTTATTGATCCCAAAGAATAAACACAGTGAGATTTCAAGAGAGGTAAAAGGCGAGTGTTACATCTATTGCCAAATTGAGTGCAAACACGAGAGAACACAAAAAGAGTGTAAACACATGAGGGAGTGGTGAGGAAATATTTTTTACTAACAATTTCTTGCAGGTTAACATCATGGAATATTGGAGATACGATAGAGAAGCCTATAGAGGTCGATATGTTGATCAAACTGATAGGGATGTTGAAGGCATCAAGAAGAAGATTTCCTCTTTTCAAGACAAAAATGATCCAGAAGCTTATTTGAAGTGGGAGAAAAGAGCAGAGATGATATTTGATTGCCATAGCTACACTGAGGCAAAGAAGGTAAAATTGGTGGTTGATGAGTTTACTGACCATACTTTGGTTTGGTGGAACAACTTTATGTTGGACAGGAGGTACAATTGTGAGGGTCCTGTTGAAACTTGGACTGAGATGAAGAAAATTACGAGCAAGAGATTTGTTCCTGCCTATTACCATAGGGAGCTGCATCAAAAGCACCAGACATTGCGCCAAGATTCTAAGAGCATTGAAAGTATTATAATGATGATTGGCATAGAGAGACTTCGACTATTAGTGCAATGAGGACGCAGAAAGCTAGGAACCTAAATCCTGTGCATTTTGACTATGGAAAAGTACCTAAGGAAGAATTTCCTGATCCTAGGCGTGTGCTGAATGCTCAAGTCAAGGAAGATGGTGTTGGTCAAAGGGCGAATAATTTCCAAACAAGATGCTTGGTGAATGACGAAGCATGTAGCTTGATTATTGATGGAGGACGCTGCACCAATATGGTTAGTTCAGTGCTAGTGGATCGCATGGGATTGGCATGGCAAAAGCATCCTAAACCTTACAAGCTACAAAGGAAGAATGACATGGGAGAACTCGAGGTAACAAAACAAGTCCTTGTTTCCTTTTCCATTGGCAAGTATTTTGACCAAGTATTATGTGATGTTGTGCCTATGGATACGTGTCATTTATTGTTTGGTAAACCCTGGCATTATGATAGGGGAGTGGTTCATGATGAAAATAAGAATAGGTACTTATTCACCATGGGAGATAGAAAGGTTATACTTGCACCATTGCCTCCAAACGAAGTTTATGAAGATCAAATGCATGTGAAGCGAAGTGTGGAGGCATGGAAAAAGGAGAAAGAGGCCGAATCTTGTAACACTAGTGAGAAAGAGAGGAAGGCTGAGAGCCATGCAAAAGGTGAGCTAGAGAGGAAGGCTGAGAGCCTTGCAAAAAGAGAGGAGAGTTCAAAAGAAAATAAAGGAGCAGACAAGAAAGAGGAAGCCGAGAATGAGAGAAGAAGAGAGATAAAAGAAGCCTCAAAAGAAATTGTATTAAAAGGCTCAAATGAGAGAGAAGTGAGGGTTGAATATGAGGAAAAGAAGAGTTTGTTTGTACTCTTATACAAGGAAGCTTGTTTTAAAGCTAACCTTAACCCTTGTCTTTCTAGTTGTGATGTGTTTCTTTTGCAGGTTCCTAAAGATGCTTGTTTTAAAAAATTGCCGGCCCTAGGAGAAGAAGGTTCTATACATAGGGCGCCGATTACAATCAAAAAGGAGCGTCAGGTTTTAAATTCCTTTCCTATGACTTTAATGCCT
Organism: Turnera subulata; assembly: GCA_028386065.3. NCBI lineage: Eukaryota > Viridiplantae > Streptophyta > Magnoliopsida > Malpighiales > Passifloraceae > Turnera > Turnera subulata. The sequence continues at coordinate 46,601 of JAKUCV010005305.1, forward strand.
AAATTGGATAACATGATGAGTAATTTAAATTCTTACTTTATTGGTTTTCATCTACATAAATTACTTGTTATGCATACTTCTGAGTTATTGCTTTGGAAGGAACAAATTAATGCTACTTGCATGTTGCTTGATCCGGGAGGTGAAGCTAGAAGCTTGAAGCTTGGTCCTTTGTGCATAATGATTGGTCCGCAAGGTGAGTATAGTGTTCATACCACTTTCGATATTGCTAAATTTCCTCCAATTAATTTTGTAGGTATCGATTCGAGGACGAATCGTTTTGATGAGGGAGGGAATGATGCAAATCACCTAGGCAAGCTTAGAGACTGGAAGAATAATGCACGCCAAGGCGACAATTGGGGAAGCAATAACGACAAGCATGGAACTTGGATGTATTCTAACAAGCTCGAAGTTCATCATCACAAGCTCACTTTTAGAATCATGTCCAAGAATCGTTCTCACAAGAAATTCAAGAAGAGATGGAGAATAAGCTTGGAGAAGAGCGGAGCCCACGATGACAATCTAGCTGGAGAAAGTGGGGCCCACGTCGACATTAATTATTTTTATTATTTTAGTTTAGCCGAATTTTATTATTTATGGAATATAATTTCGGCTTGGTGTTATTTATTATTTGGGCCATTAATTATTAGGCTTTAGTTATTTAAGTTGGGTTTATTTTTATTTATAAAGCCTAGTCCATTAGGGAATTGGAATTACAAATCCATTCCACTTTGGAGTTAGGATTACTGTTCACATGAATAGTACCCGCGTGAATAGTAACATAAAGTCGTATAGGAAGAGGGTATATCTTCTTGTGTGAGAGGTCTTGAAGTGAGGTATCTTCAAGCAGGAAATTAGAGTTTCTTGGGACTAGAACTCTAGGTTGTAAACGGTTTGTTAAGCACCCGTAAGCTTAACGTAGATAGTGGAATCTTCAAGAGAGTCTCTTGAAGGACTGGATTAGCCACACAAGTAGTGTGTGTGTGAACCAGGATAAATTGCTTGTGTCCTTCAATTGTTTTAATTCCGCATTTATTTCCTACTTATTTCGTATTAGTCCGATAAACGCTATTCACCCCCCCTCTAGCGTAGGGCTATTGTTCTAACAATTGGTAGCGGAGCCTAACTCTCTGAGGACTTAACCGTTTGAGAGAAACTTTCTATGGCTTCTTCAAGTAATTATGCAGGACTCTTTGAAGAACAATCAACCACTCGTCCACCGCTCTTTGATGGCACTAATTACAGCTACTCGAAGGAGAGGATGAGAATTTTCCTCCAATCCTACAACTATGCTCTTTGGCGAATCATGAAGATTGGAGAACAAATTCCGATGAAGAAAGTTGGTGAAATCCAAGTGCCAAAGACGGAGGAGGAGTACAACGCTGCAGATATTACGCTGGTTGAAAACAATGCCAAATCAATCAACATGCTCTATTGTGCAGTCAACCCCGATGATTACCGGAAAATCTCTTGCTGCACAACCGCAAAAGAAATGTGGGGTAAGCTAGAGGTCACCTATGAAGGAACCGATCAAGTTCGAGAGGCCAAAATCGACTCCCTCACTGCAGATTACGAACTCTTTCGAATGAAGGAGAACGAAGGAATTGAGGAGATGTTCGAACGATTTTCTAAAATCGTAAATAACCTTCATGCTCTCAAGAAGGTCTACTCCGACAAGGACTTGGTCAGAAAAGTCTTTAGATGCCTCACTCCCGAATGGCGTTCCAAAGCCGAAGCAATCTATGAAAACATCGGGACGTCGAACACAACCATTGACAGTCTTAGAGGTAATCTTCTAACCTATGAAACCACTATCTTTAAACCCTCTTTGCAGGAACCAAAGAAGAAGAACATAGCTCTCAAAGCTTCCACCTCCAAGACACAAGAGCTCACTGAATCGGACTCTAGCGATGATGATCAAGAACTCGGACTTGTCATCCGCAAATTCCACAAATTCATGAAGAAGGAATTTGTAAAGAAAGGGAGAAAGATGTCCGGATCACCCAAATACTATGGATGTGGAGAGACTGGGCACATCAAGCCCAAGTGCCCCAAAGCAAAAGAGGGAAAGGAGAAGAAGCCCTACAAGAAGCAAAGGGCATACATCTCATGGGGAGGCGATTCCGGTGACGAATCATCCGATAGTGATGAAGAAGACACGGCTAACCTATGTCTCATGGCAAGGGAAGAACCAGAAGAGGTAAGTACCACTTCTCCAAATGAAAATTTTACATATGAAGAATTACAAAATGCATTTGATGAGCTTTATAGTGAATTCGTTTCTATTTCTAAAGTTAATAAGAGTTTAAAGAAACAAGTTATAACTTTGGAAAATGATATGGAAAATGTGTCAAATGAGAATAAGAACCTTAAGGTAGAAAATACGACTCTAGACACACCCAAGGAATGCGTATCATGTGGCTCCTTAAAAGAACAAAATGAAAAATTTGTATGTGAAAATAGGAAGCTAAAGGAAGAAAATAAGATGTTAGAAAAAAAGAGTATAGAGGAATGTTCTTCATGATACCTTTAAGGAAACAAGTTGAACAACTTGAAACAACCTTGAAGAAGTTTAATACTCCTCATAAAAATCTGAATTCTACGCTAGGAAATCTGCATCTACTAGGCATGGAATAGGTTTTAGGAATGAACCTAAAAGACATAAAGTTGAATCAAAGAAACCTAAGGTACAACCTAAGGTAAACAAAGTAAGTAATGCACATAAGTTTAGGCAACATAGTAACTACTATCAACCTAGAAGAATGCATAACCCAAATGTCATTTGTCATTATTGCAATAGAATAGGACACATTGCTCCTGTTTGTTTCACTAGGCATAGACATTGGGCTCAAGAAGAAGCTCATAACCACTATGCTCCTAACACTCAAGGACCCAAGAAGATTTGGGTACCTAAATCTCATTGATTTGATGTTGTAGGTATGCTTGAAGGCATCAAATGTACTTTGGTACCTTGATAGCGGATGCTCCAAGCACATGACCGGAGAAGCATCCAAATTCTTGCAAATAAAGCCATCAAATGGAGGAAACGTTGTCTTTGGAGACAACAACAAAGGAAAGATCATCGGCATTGGCTCGGTTGGCAAAGATGAGTCTTCTTCCATTGATAATGTTTTGCTTGTTAAGGGTCTTAAACACAATCTCTTAAGCATAAGTCAATTATGTGATAAGGGAAATCGTGTGATCTTTGATTCAAAGTCATGCACCGTAGAACGTCTTAGTGATAATAAGATCATTCTACATGGTAATAGAATTGACAATATCTATATGGTTAACTTAGAAGAGTCTTCATCAAAGTTTTCAAAATGTCTAATGAGCAAAGAGGATGATATGTGGTTATGGCATCGTAGAGTAGGTCATGTTAATATGAAAATGTTAAACAAACTAGTTAATCAAGACTTAGTAGTTGGCATTCCAAAAATTAAATTTGAGAAGGATTCCATATGTGATGCATGTCAATAGGGGAAGCAAGTGCGAGCTTCGTTTCATTCTAAAAACGTTGTCTCAACATCTAGACCACTTCAACTTTTGTACATGGATCTCTTTGGTCCCTCACAAATTAAAAGTTTTGGAGGGAACTATTATGCTTTTGTTATTATGGATGATTATACTAGATTCACTTGGACTTTAATCCTTACTCATAAAAGTGAAGCATTTGATACATTCAAGAGTTTTCTTAAGAAAGTTCAAAATGAAAAAGGTTGTTTAATTGCTTGCATTAGAAGTGATCATGGAGGAGAATTTGAAAACAGTCATTTTCCAGCTTTTTGTGATAAACATGGCATTGAGCACAATTTCTCAGCCCCTCGGACACCACAACAAAATGGCGTCGTTGAACGCAAAAATCGGTGTCTTGAGGAAATGGCAAGAACTATGCTCAATGAGGCTAACATTCCTAAGTATTTCTGGGCTGATGCAGTGAGTACGGCTTGGTACGTGTTAAACCGAGCAATCATTAGGCCATTACTCATGAAAACGCCCTATGAATTATACAAGGGAAGAAAGCCAAATATTTCCCATTTTAGAGTCTTTGGCTGCAAATGTTTTGTGCACAATAATGGAAAAGACAATTTGGGAAAATTTGATGCAAAATCTGATGAAAGCATCTTTCTAGGCTATTCATTGCGCAGCAAAGCGTATAGAGTTTTTAACAAACGAACCTTAAGTGTTGAGGAGTCCCCTCATGTTGTATTTGCAAAGAATAATACTCGCTTGGCGAGAAAGGATTTATGTGATGATCTTGTAGGTACACTTGAGAAGATGTCATTGGATGATGAGGAAGAAGAAGATATGCAAGACAACTCTTGGAAGAAAGGAGGCACTTCAAGCGAACCAAGATCTCAGCAAAACGCAGAACCTACACCACAACAAGAAGAACCAAGCCCAGTGGAAGACATACAAGAAACAACGGTTGATATCAACCAAGAATTACCTAGAGCATGGAGAGAGTCCAAAGATCATCCCCTTGACACGGTAATAGGTGATATCAACCGCGGAGTAAGTACTCGAAATTCTCTTAGAGACAACATAGGGCACATTGCATTTGTTTCACAAATTGAGCCTACAACCATTTCTGAAGCAATTAATGATGAACATTGGACCTTGGCTATGCAAGAAGAGCTAAATCAATTCAAACGTATTGATGTTTGGGAATTGGTTCCAAGGCCCATTGATCATACAATAATTGGCACGAAATGGGTGTTTAGAAACAAACTAGATGAAAATGGCATAATAACTAGAAACAAAGCTAGGTTGGTAGCAAAAGGTTACAATCAAGAAGAAGGAATTGATTTTGAAGAAACATATGCACCTGTTGCACGTCTAGAAGCTATTCGTCTTTTGCTTGCATTTGCATCATCTATGAATTTCAAACTTTATCAAATGGATGTCAAAAGTGCATTTCTAAATGGCTTCATTCAAGAGGAAGTATATGTTGCTCAACCTCCTAGCTTTGAAGATCATATCTTTCCCGATCATGTTTTCAAACTCAAGAAAGCACTCTACGGTCTCAAACAAGCTCCAAGAGCTTTGTATGAACGTTTGAGTAAATTTCTTTTGGATAATGGATTCAATAGAGGGAAGGTTGACACCACCTTATTCATTAAGAACAAACATCATAACATTCTTTTGCTTCAAATTTATGTAGATGATATTATTTTTAGAACTACTAATGAGTCTTTGTGCAAAGAATTCTTTAACATGATGACCAGTGAGTTTGAGATGTTCATGATGGGTGAGTTGACTTTCTTCCTCGGTTTACAAGTCAAACAAATGAAGGAAGGAACATTCATCTCCCAATCCAAGTATTGCAAGGAGCTGCTCAAGCGCTTTGAAATGGACAACTCCAAGCAAATGGCCACACCAATGAGTATTTCCATACATTTAGACAAAGATGAGAAAGGTATTGAAGTTGACATTAAGAAATATCGAGGTACTCCCCTTCCTAAAGGCAACAGGATAGGGGGAACAAGCATAGAAATGTATATGTTAGATAACATTGTTGTTGCGCATCATCATTTCTTTTCGCTAATGCCAAAAGGGGGAACATAAGAAGAAGTATATGCATCAAGACAGGGGGAATCATGCTTTGAAAAATATAGGGGGAACTATTGTTATAAATATTGGCATATACTTCTAGTTGTTTGTCATTATCAAAAAGGGAGAAATTGTTAGAACTCATGGTTCATTACAAGGTTTTGATAAAACCAACTCCAGATCATGACAAAGATGAAGCAAAAAGAAATGAAGTCAAACCAATCCTCAAGCAAAAGAAACCATTCAAGAGCAAAGGATCAAAGTGAATGAGCAAAAGATTGAAGAGCCAAGAAAGAAGAGTTAGATTCATAAATTGTACAAAGGTATAACACTCAACTCTTCTAGGACATTGGCTCAAAATAAGATAAAACTTGCTCATGCATCACATAAACATATTTCAAACATCAAACTACTTTTTGAGTCAATAACATCGATGTTATGTTCTAAAACATCGATGTTCTGCCTTCAAACAATTTTCAAAAACAGGCAGTAGGCAAATAACATCGATGTTATTTTGTAAACATCGATGTTCTAAAAACCGTTGCATTTGAAAACGATCACAACATCGATGTTCTTTGTGTCAACATCGATATTTCATAATGGTCAGTTTAATTTGATTTTGTCGAACCAAAATAACATCGATGTTGGATTGATAAACATCGATGTTCTTCAATGGTCAGTTTTAGTCGTTTTTCACAGAAGCAAAATAACATCGATGTTGCTTTTGAAACATCGATGTTCGTCAAATAATGACTTAAATCGATTTTCACAGAAGCAAAATAACATCGATGTTGTCGAGTGAACATCGATGTTCTTCAATGATCAATCTTTAACTCTTGTTCACAGAAGCAAAATAACATCGATGTTGTAAATGAAACATCGATGTTCTTCAATGATTAGTTTTCATCTAATTTTCACAGAAGCAAAATAACATCGATGTTGGTTTTCAAACATCGATGTTCTTCAAATGACGCTTTAAGGGATTTTTCACAGAATCAAAATAACATCGATGTTGGGTTGGTAAACATCGATGTTCTAGTTACCGTTAGCCCAATAATTCAAATTTACTGGACAAAACATCGATGTTGAGCCATTATTTCTGACAACTTTTTAGCACCCACTATGTTTTGTTTAAAGCTGTTTTCTTGAGTGCATTTCAAACGGTTCCATAACTTTTTAGAGCTATAAATTGAGTATTTTCAGCTCTGATTAAGGACCAATCAACTCTCTACATTCAAGCATTCATTTCATACATTCATCAAAATTTTAATTGAGCCAATATCCTATTGAGGATTTTAGAGTTGCCTTTTAGAGCTTAATTCTGTATACTCATTTCTGCTCTTGTGAGAGTTCTTTGTTTGAGTGATTGTATAGCACCTTAAGGGAGGTTAGTTCCCTTGTTGAGATTCATAGGAAGAGGGTATATCTTCTTGTGTGAGAAGTCTTGAAGTGAGGTATCTTCAAGCAGGAAATTAGAGTTTCTTGGGACTAGAACTCTAGGTTGTAAACGGTTTGTTAAGCACCCGTAAGCTTAACGTAGATAGTGGAATCTTCAAGAGAGTCTCTTGAAGGACTGGATTAGCCACACAAGTAGTGTGTGTGTGAACCAGGATAAATTGCTTGTGTCCTTCAATTGTTTTAATTCTGCATTTATTTCCTGCTTATTTCGTATTAGTCCGATAAACGCTATTCACCCCCCCTCTAGCGTAGGGCTATTGTTCTAACAGTAGTATTATTACTAGGGTTTTTTTTATTTTATTATGTTGGGTCAAGTCCATTATTAATTAGTTGATTAATGTGGGCTTTAGTTATTTGGGTTTTTTTATTGTAAGGTTCTAATTAGTGTCCAAGTTATGTGGGCTCAATTAAAATCCTAGTCCATCTAGTAATAGGAGTGACTTGAGGAGGTGGCCGACTTTAGGGTTGAGGAGGTGCCGACCTAGGTGCTTTTGATCCTCTATAAATAGAGACCTAGGGGTTCATTGTTAGACAGAATATTTGAGAAATAAAAAGTTCAGTAAAGCTTGAATATTCTCACAACAAGAGAGGAGTCTCTTTGCTTATTTTTATTTTAGGGATTTGCTAACAATTGCAGGTAGTGATATTTGCTATTGTGATTCATATTCCTTTGTGCTTTGTTTCTTTGTTGTCTAGCACCGATAGGTTAGGAGGTGGAGGGGCTATCGCGTCCATCTGTTGCCTAGCACGGATTGTTAGGAGGTGAAGAGCAACGGTGCATAAAGTGTGCACGATTGGTGGTGATTTGAGATCGGGACAATCTTAGATACGAAGGTGCTTCTACGGTCGGCTAGGTGTGTTGTCGTATCATAATTGCATTGGAAATCGACAGATAGATTCTGTCCAAAAGCTAAGGTAAGTGCTCTAACCCTTCTTTGATTTTGAATCTTGTTGTTTGCTGTTGATTTGGTGATGTGATGATAATATGATGATTGCTTCTACTATGATGATATGATTGGTATTGATGAACTATTAGTACTACGTGAGCTTTGAACCCGGTCCCCAGGGTACGTAGGCCGATTCTAGTGGTGGAATCTCAAGCTCAATTATGTTTTATTTTCTGTTTTGTTTTGTGCTGTTTTTGTTTTTGTTATTGTTGTTGTTGTTGCTGCATATGGATTACTTTGATCATCAATTGTACACGATTTTGCCCAAAATTTGGATGGGTGCCTAACACCTTCCCACCTATGACGAACCCCGGAATCCAACATCTCTGGTTCGCTATGGAGTAATTGATGCCTAAGAGAGGTTTTTCCCTGAATTTTACCCTGCAATAAATTCGGGGGGCGACTCCATTTATGTTGGATGTTGATTAAGAAGAAGGTGTAAGAATAAGGTGAGGGGCCAATTAATCTTTGGTTGGGTCCTCACAGTTGGCGACTCCGCTGGGGATTCTAGAGGGTTTAAGAAATTTTGTGCAATCGTTGATTATTGTATGCCTTTTTGTTTTGTCATATGCGTGCCTTGCATTCATGATTTAAGTGTGAAGCTTCTACCTTAAGAGGATAAGGGGATCCGAGTGTGTTACATACCGTCCTACGGGGTTTGGCTTGAGTGAACCTATTTCTCGCCAATTAGCAATGATAGGGGTTAATAGGCCTGCGACCTCATACGACGTCCTACGTCGCATATGGGGTAGGCCAATCTATCCCTTAGTGACAGTCCATTGCCCCCCAACCAACTGCATACCCTGAGCATGTCATGCATAATGAATCAATATGTGGTATGTGTATATGTGTGTTTGTTTTAAATTCGAGTGTATGTAAACAGAGTGCCTTTTGGTTCGAAAATCCCAAAAGTACACACAAAAAAAAAGAAAACCCCCAAACCAAAAAAAGATGTGTATGCCGAGATGAGTGACCCCTGGGTACATAGAACCTTTACACATGCCCTTCGGATACTAAGGCAACATGACTGAGATTGGAGCCGAAGAAGTGGCTATGATTAGAGAGACCCATGCAATGCTATGGGACCCTAAAACGGCGAAGCTGCTGCAAACCTTGAAGAAGAAAAAGAAGTTGACCTCCGGGAGTGATGAGGGGCAAGGTTTGAAGACGAGAGCTGAGAAGAACGGTGTGGTGGACGTCGACGACGAAAAGTGACACAAGAACCCAAGGATGACAAGGAAAGACTTAGGATATTGGAAGAAGTGGTTAAGAATATCAAGCTGGAAGAAGATGATTGGAACCTGGACCGTCCATCCCTGTTCCCCAATGCTTGGTTGCCTAAGAAATTCAAGATGCCCGACATAGAATAGTTCAATGGAACTGGGTGTTCGAGGACCCACCTAAAAATTTATGTCAAGATGATACGACAACACGCCTAGCCAGTCCTAGAAGCACCTTCGTATCTAAAGTTGTCCCGATCTCAAATCACAACCAATCATGCACTGTTCTTGCGCTGATGCTCTTCACCTCCTAACAATCCGTGTTAGGCAACAGATGGACGCGAAGGCCCCTCCACCTCCTAAACTCTCGGTGCTAGACAACAAAGAAACAAAGCATAAAGGATAAAACAAACAAAGAGACTCCTCTCTTTGGGTCGAGATTATTCAAGTTTAACTGAATTTTTTATTACTCAAATAATCTGAATAACAATGAACCCCAAGGGTTCTATTTATAGGAGAACACACCTCCTCAAAGTTGGTGAACAGCAAAGTCGGTGAACAGTAACGTCGGTGAACAGTAACGCCGGCGAACAGTAACTTGGACACTAATTAAATCCTTACAATAATAAAATAAAATAAAACTAGTCTATAATTAATAAAAATAAAATGGATATGTCAACACCTTCCTGAAGGTGGATTGATGTCGACTGGGCCCAATGTGCTCTCGAGTCAATTACTCCTTAATTGACAGCAAATTGATGGGCTTCAGTTTCAGCTCCTCTCCAATTTTGATTTTCCATCTCTTCTTGAACTTCTTGTGAGTACGATTCTTGGATATGATTCGGAAAGTGAGATTGATGGAATACACAGTGAGCTTGTTGGAATACATCCAAGCTCCATGTTTGTCTCTATTACTTCTTCCTTGGTCGCACTGGCGTGCATTAGTCTTGCCTTGGTTTGCATCATTCCCTCTCTCTCCTCAAAGCGATTCGTACTCGAATCGATACTCATCATGTTCTCCAATTTAGACATTAAAGGCATAGAAAAGGAACTTAAAACCTGATGCTCCCTTTTGATTGTAATCGGCGCCCCATATATAGATCCATCTTCGCCTAGGGGCGGTAATCCTTTAAGACAAGAAACATCCTGCAAAAGAAACACATCATGTCTCGACACTGCTAATTCCGATTTCTCAACCATCAAGGCACTAGCTACATTCGCACAATTTCCACTATCGATGATCACACTACATGCTCTTCCATCAACATGGCATCTGGGTGGAAGATGTTCTCCCTCTGCTCTGTCTCATCTTCTTCCAATTGTGCACTAAGAGCTCGCCTCGTCACTAGAAGTAGTTGGTCGGATGCAGGCGCCTCTTGCACATATTGATCTTCCACTGGTGCATCTTCTTCTTCCTGAGCTTCATGTTTGATCTCGTCTTCCAAATGTCTCCGATGATCGGCTTGTTCCCGAGGGTTGGGTATTTCGTCCCTTTGCTGTGGCTCAGCACGGTGCACTGGTTCCTCCGCTAATGGTGGTGAGGGTTGTTGTTGGCGTGGAGGAGGCTGTTGATGCTGCTGTGGCAGTGGTTGCTGCCCTCTCTGTCCAGTCACGCCCGCAATTAAGCGTTTAAGCTCCTCCATGTTGTTTCTAGCTTCGCGCCGGAGCTCTGCAAATTTTTCTTCTTCGTCGAGCAACCGGTTGTTGATTAGAACCAGCGCATCACTCAAGGCCCTCCATTGCAACGACTCCATTGTAATAACTTCAACCTCTCTTGCAAACAATTTGGCTATCAAATATAAACAATCGATTTCTTCTTCTTTTTTTTAAAAAAATAAAATAATTGCGGCAGAATAATAATCAACAAAAAAATAAAAGAATAGTTGATTGATTTGATAACCTGAGCTCTGCTACCAAAATTGATACGACAACACACCTAGCCGGTCCTAGAAGCACCTTCGTATCTAAAGTTGTCCCGATCTCAAATCACAACCAATCGTGCACTGTTCTTGCGTTGATGCTCTTCACCCCCTAACTATCCATGTTAGGCAACAGGACGCGAAAGCCCCTCCACCTCCTAAACTCTCGGTGCTAGACAACAAAGAAACAAAGCACAAAGGATAAAACAAACAAAGAGACTCCTCTCTTTGGGCCGAGATTATTCTAGTTTAACTGAACTTTTTATTACTCAATTAATCTGAATAATAATGAACCCCAAGGGTTCTATTTATAGGAGAACACACCTCCTCAAAGTTGGTGAACAGTAACGTCGGTGAACAGTAAAGCCGGTGAACAGTGACATCGGTTCCTCCTTGAACTCTATATCTTGGCGTCTCCTCTGCTATTACTAGATGGACTAGGATTTAATTGAGCCCACATAACTTGGACACTAATTAAATCCTTACAATAATAAAATAAAATAAAACTAGTCTATAATTAATAAAAATAAAATGGATATGTCGACACCTTCCTGAAGTTGGATGGATGTCGACTGGGCCCAATGTGCTCTCGAATCAATTACTCCTTAATTGACAGCAAATTGATGGGCTTCAGTTTCAGCTCCTCTCCAATTTTGATTTTTCATCTCTTCTTGAACTTCTTGTGAGTACGAATCTTGGATATGATTCGGAAAGTGAGCTTGTTGGAATACACAGTGAGCTTGTTGGAATACATCCAAGCTCCATGTTTGTCTCTATTACTTCTTCCTTGGTCGCCTTGGCGTGCATTAGTCTTGCCATGGTTTGCATCACAGGATGCTGCAGCCAATGGGAGTGGGCAATAAGCTGATAGCCCAACTATTTTAAAGGACCTTGACGGGCGCCGCCTTGAAATGGTTCATGACCGTAGATGAAACAAAGATAAGCAAGGGTTAGGATATTTGTGCTGCATTTATGGGACAATATAGCCACAACACCTAGGTAGATATGACCAAGAGAGACCTAGAGACAACCAATCAAGAAGCTCAAGAGACGTTCTCGGCCTTTATCACAAGGTGGCGCAATAAGGCATCGTTGATGGTGAATCAGTCCCCGGAGGAAGAGCAGTTGCAGATGGTGATTAAGAATCTTCAGCCATCTTACTACGATCGCATGTGATACGGCAACACTACCAGAACAAAGCTAGATAGCACCTCCGATTCAATCGAGTCACCAAGATCAGAAATCAATTCAACCAAAAGCTTTAGTGATTACCTCTATCACCTCAAAACACAACAAAGGCGTTAAGCAACAATAGAGTAATAAACACAAGGAATCTTGTAAACACCACAAGCAATTCAATTACTTGATAAG